>DWJK01000663.1:0-20600 GCA_018248815.1 Croniades pieria auraria
GTCACCCTCTATTGCACAGTGGGACGTAAACGTAACGGGTGAAACGTGGGAGTGTACTACACTCCTCTGCCTACCCCTTCCAGAAGATACAGACGTAATGCTAAGTGATATTTGTTTTCTAAAGAAGTGTGGATATGATTCTCGGCGCGTTTTTTATATAGAGCACACTATAATATTTAAGTCATAATTGTTAAGTGAAGAAAATTTGAAAATATATATGAGTTCATATTTTTTAAATAAAAACATGTTGTTTGATATGTCTCGTGTGTTAAAACTCAGTGACAACCCATGAACAAAATGCTTTGATAAATTACGATACTTTTAATCGTATGTAAGGTTTGTCTACATAATATTGCAAGCGCATACTGTAAAACTAGCTATCTCCACCGAACAAAAACTGACAACTCTTATGTTGTCACACGTGTCGGTGTAAAAAGTGTCCGTGATTACCTTGTGTTAGCAACAAAAATTGTGAACAAATGTTAGGAACCGTGTTTCTATTTTTGGCGGTAAACATCATAGGAACACGCTTGTTGCCATCAGTTATTTGCTCCGTGGATACGCTTCCAGTTAACAACATTAGTTGGAAACAGAAACGTGTCTGTCACGTGGATGAACGAATTAACCGACACGTTAATTTATTTATATTAAGCACAAAGGGTATATTGGACTTAAATGACGACTTATAAAAAAAAATTTCGAAAAAGGATGCAACGGAAAACAAACAGTGACGCTATGGGGCTACACGAACTTGAAATATGTTGCCAATAAACGCTGGTGTTGCCAGCTTGTTGTCAAATAAAATGTTTCTCAATTTGCTGGCGCTTTGTTTCGATTCGGTGGAGATACAATTCAAACAAAAGTTGGTGATTTTTTTGAGAGTTACAAACAGTCGGAAACACAGAAGTTGCCAACAATTTCAGTGGAAACGCACCATAACACTGCACACGCACAGGCCCCGGCCGCGCTGTTCCATCGACGTGTCCAGAACGGAATTAGTTGCCGCGTGCCGGCGCACGCTAAATAGTTTTTGTGGTCCAGCGCCAAGGTCACAGATCTGCTCGCGTCTCGCTATTGTATTGACCGTATTATGAATATACATTTAAATGTTAAAACGGTTACTTTAAGATTTTGTACGTACCTATCTCTTTTCTATATTGATTATAAGATACTACCGGATAAAAAAGTACATAATTTTTTTTTTAAATACATAGCATTAAAACTGTTAGATATTTTCATAGTCTTGGAAAATGTACGGATGTTCACCGTGTACAGTTCATAATATTTGTTTGTTGATTAGCTAATCATTGGAACATTTGACAATGCGTGTGTTTTGTATATTAAATAATTATATAATATCTACTTCATTGCCTGACATTGTGCTCTGCCGTTAACAGTGCCGTAAACAGTGAGCAAAAATATGCTTTCTTCTTCTCTTACCCAAGGTTTAACAGCGAAAGAACGTTTGCAAGATATTTATTGGCCGTGATGTGAGCCTTGCTCTTCCGTAGAAAGACATACATATTAGGACGAGATGTGTAGATTTCATTATAGACTTTTTTTATGAATTTTTAAAGTTGTTACACCATTGTGACGAGCGATCACGGTCCGGCTAGACTATTGCGTGCAGTTTTCCACAGGCGTCACTGGACATCGTGGACCACACGAGAACAGGCGCGGTATACGCCGTGTCACTGTAAACAGCACAAATATATCATATATCATATAACTAAGTTTCTGAGTCTCTAAGTTTCTAAGTTTAACTTAACTAAGTTTCTACTTCCGTTCCCTGATCTAATTTTTGTTGTTTTCTTACTATTGGCCCTACACGGAACACGAAACTTTCGGTGAGGCCGGGGTTATCCTGTGTAATGGAATATTGTGAAAGCTTTTTTACCTTTGGTGGCACTTTTACTTACGCACACGTCCACCACAACCCACACCGGGCAAGCCTGCGCTGTGGTCATCGGACTATCCAGACACCTGATATACTAAGTTACCCAGATACAGAATAGATATTTGTAGTCGTCACACACATATTTGTCCTGTCCTCGTGAACATTTCAGTGTTCAATCTCCGGATCGGCCAGTACGTAGGAACTCTAAGAACTGGACAAAATGTCAATAGTCAATATTAGATTAGCAGACATGTATACTCAGTATAATTAATTTGAAACACTCATCGTTGACGAGGTTCTATGCTTCTCGCATCACAGAGTACAAAATAGTTTCAGTTTAGTTTGTTTATAAAATTATTATCCATCTCAATAAATTTCAAAATACTATGCAGTGATAGCCTAGTGGTTAAGAATTCAGCCTCTCACTCCGGAGCCCGAGGGTTCAAATCCATGGCGTGCACCTCTTTACAAAAGTGCGTTTTAAGTTTAATATCATTTGCTAACGGTGAAGGATAACATCGTGAGGAAACCTGCACACCTTAAAATTTATAAAAAAAAATCAAGGTGTGTGAAGTCTGCTAAACCGCACTTGGCCAGCGTGGCAGACTATGACCTTCACCCTCACAATGTGAGAGGAGACCCATATTCCAACAGTGTAATGATAAATGGATCGATTATTATTTATTTTTATTATTTCAAGCAGCTGAAGAGCCGTAGCCCGAATGCTGTCGCGTCAACTGGGGACGCGGCACGAAGTAAATGTTGCGACAAATCCCAAGTATTCCGATGTTTTTCAAAAGACAAAGAAATTATGAATCGGCAGAAACGTTCCGGACTCGTCCCCGGCTGCCGTACATTTTATAAGGAGGACTGCAACGCAAGTATTTATTCGGGCCCTGACGTTTACTCCCCGATCGTTCTGTAAGCGTTTTCGTAGCAAAATATTCTGTTTGAAGTGCTACGTTGTAGCTGACACTGACCTTTGTAGAGCAAGAATTGCAGAGAATATTTGACATATTGTCGTTCTTTGCTTGGAGCTATGATTATACACGGATATACATACATACATATATGTATGTAAAGAGATATAAATAGAGCTATAAAGATACTATAAGTTATGGCTCTTTATCTATTGAAAAAAGAGAGGTTAACGTAGATCAAATGTTTTAAGATATAAAAAAACGATGTAAATATTTATAAAAATCATAGTGTAACAACGCCTTAATGACTGTGTGTGTGTCAAATTCAAATGAATACATGTGACTTTAACTTAAATATTGGTGATGGTATAACGGAACAGTTGGTAATCTATAAAAATAATCATTATTATATTATCACGGCATCTCTCTTACGGGGGCGGCAAAGCGCACCGACAGCCAAATATCTCTATATTTAAAGACCTGACTTGCTTCTTCTGCATTCGTCACTCTTTATATGAATACGTCGATTTCATGAACTTCGGACATCCCGTCCGACGACTATATTTAACCTATTCGTTCGATATAGCTGAGTTTCGGTGTTCCTCGGCACCTGCAGCCATCAACATTAGCATTGTACATCTTCTATAATGCATCTTTTAAAATCAAATTCGCATCCTGCTGCAGAATGTTACACTCTTTTAATCGATGCTCATGGCTGTGTGCGGCACAGATCCGTGTACGGCACAGAACAACTGACTACTGCTTCCTCGACTAGCCGCTGATAAAGGCCGGTGCGAAATATGCAACCAAAGCAGACGAATAATTGGCAAAGATAGCTTCATGACCGCACAAAACGAGCGGATACAAGACTCTTGTGTAAATCATTGTAACCGAATATCTGCGCCCGTCATTAGCACGACTTAGTAGAACAGTTATTGACAACGCATATACAGATTTGGTTAGATTATTAAATAACTGACAGTGGCTGAGCTAGAAGTTCAAAAGTTATCATTCTGCGAAATCTGCCGTCATCGTTTGGTCGCTTGACCACAGGCAAAAGTAACTTTAATTCTGTTTTTGTCATTGAAGTGCAGGCAGATACAATTACAGAACCGCTGTTCGCCAAAATAAACACACTTCGATAGTGGTATTAAATTAGCGTAAGGTTACATTATTCGCATGCAACCTTACGCTCGAGCGCGCCGCGAGTACGCCGACCGCAGCCGCTCGCAATGACCCCAACTTGCTCTAAATTAACTCATTGCAGGAAAATGATTACGTTTCTTTCACCATTATTGTAGGAGTTATTGGTATAATAGTAATAATGTGTTGAGACACTCATGATAGGTAGGGCTTGCGCGATGGTGACCAGACAGCGGACAAACTATTTATCTACGTACGTAAGTATGTTTTTTATATACATAACTACATCCAGGCGCAGAAACCATGCTTATGTTCATTATATAAATATTAGGCCTGGGCGGGAATCAAACCTAGGACAAATTCCCTTGTTCGCCCATCACGTTAACTAATCCTTGGACAAACGACTAAAATATTATTAAAATAGTGTCTGCCGAGTCAGAGTTCTTATCAAAGAAGAGCTTGTCCACTGCAACAAATGGCCCTCACTCCGTTCCGCATATTGCCCATCAGCATTCGACGAAGGTTTCGTGTCGCAACTTGAGAAATGGAACGATAGAATTTGGTTCTCGTCCTAAGTCAGAGAGCACCTGCGTCACTTTTTATTTTTAGGCCTGCAGCGACCTGAATCTTGGCAGGGATCTACGAGTATGAATATTTTTTCGTTAGGCGTGTTTAACAAAAGCAGGCAACAATTTTAAGTGCCTATCGCCCATGTGCGTCTACTACCCATCTGGAACAGGGCTGTAGGGATAGGATTGTTCCTTACTCAGTATTAAACGGTTACAGACACCCAGGAAGAGTAATATTAGTAAGTGTTATGCTCAGTGACGTAACATAGCAAACAGCTGAGTATTAATATAAATATATAATTCAGTTCTTATGAGCTTCGACGAACCTTGACGCCGTCGGCCGCACCTCGTTCGGGCGGCCTTGTTCCTCACACCAATTATACTCACTGCAGGAACTTAAGTAAAGTGAAAACCTTGTCATTTCATTATTAAAGGTGAGATAGACATTTGTCATCACATTGATCAATGTATATTTTAAATGAGATTAATCTGAGACAAAAAATATTTAACTATAGAAAATGTTAAAGATTGATACAATTTGCTACCAACATTCTTTCGAGAAAAGCTCAATATTAGATTACATTATCCATCAGTTCGCTCCCGTATATGTTTTCCAGATAACGTGACTACTTCTAGCTCAAGTCGATTTATTTCAAGAGAAATGATGTAGAGTATATAGAGTGGTTCTAAAAGGCTGAGATAGCTTTAAATATTGATATATGTAAAGTAAGTTGCATGAAAAGCGATACCGACATGCTTTATAATATACGTAAATAGAATTTACCACAGAAATATTGATCCTTAGTAGATCTAAAACAAAGGCCGGACACCATATAGTCTACGTGTATAATATGGCGCGGAGCGGCTAAACCAATATACTCGTACGTCGATACCACACGAACAAATAACTAAATATATCTATACGCACTCTATATTATCTACCTGCGTTTTCTCAACTATACGCGAGTGACACCGCAGGGCATCGCTAGTATTTACATTAATCTTTAATTATTCTGCGTAGTATTAAAAATAACTTTTTTACCTGCTTTTAAACAACATTGTACCGTATGGTCTCAACATCAATATGCAATCTGCACTCGAGTTATCTCGACAGTTGTTGAAAGAGAGCTCGGTGCACGCGGTGCGCTCTACTGTTTAGTTTCTTCTTGACAGTTTTTCTAGCCTAGATAAGTTTGCCTTTTAAACATGATTTTTGGACGCTGGACATTTTAATTTGTTAATGTTTCGGACATTTCGGGTATTCACATAGCGGGCTGGAACCTTTCACGTGACTCACTGTTCAATGAACACTTCTCTCACCTACAAGCGTTCTGGAACATATTCCATCGAGCAGTCTCAGTGCGGATGTCCTTCAGCCTAACAGTGATCACCAGGATCGACAGTTTAACGAACTCTCTGAAGTCCGAAAACACACGTGAAAGTTAGTAGTATAATTGCCAGTGACAAAAAACTACTGAACCCAGAAAGAAAATAATGCCCGTATAATGCAGTCACTCGGACAATAGACTTTTTATTGAATGTTAGCGCGTGGCAAATTGTACAGTATAATATTTAAAATGAAAAGTAAACTCTATGTAACTTTTATCATCAACTGGAACTACTCAGCTGATAAGACGCGGCGAAAACGTTTATTATCTGTAGAAATTCAATATCTGTACCGACCGAAGGCGACTGAGTCGGGACAGATAAAATATAAGTGACTCCAAGGTCACTTCGACTGTTGGAAACAATAAATGACATATTGAGTCGTATTGAGCACACAGCAGGAGACGCCGCGAACCTGCAACGCACCACAAGTCCACTTTATTTAATTTGGCATCGCAATATCGACGACTACTTATCATGACGCAGGAATACATTCAGTGATTCCGCATACATTTGCTGCTCCAGGTCTCCGCAAGTAGAATCTAGTTCGGAACTTGGGAGGTTCATTACAAGTATTTGCCCTGCCCTTGTAACGTTAGTCTATGTTTTGTTACAAATTTGACCAACGATTAACAAGTGGTTATTAAATTGCGTAGCCAGGAGTTGTGAGTTCGGTTCCCATCCGGGACAAATGCTTCTATGAGGAGTAGAAGTGTTCTGTATCTGAACCTAAATATATATATATATAATTATATAACATAATGTTACGCACGTACTTCCCTGAAGGGTTAGGCAGAGGAGTATAATACATGTTTTACTAGTTACGTAATACATTTCACCACGGAACAGGCGTTGAGCCCATTTCCGTAAATCATCATCAACCTATTGAGTCCACTGTTGGACATTGTCCTTCCCCAATGAGCGCCATTGCGCCCTGTCCTCGGCTTGTCGCATCCAACATTTGCCCGCAGCTTTTCGCAAATCGTCATCCCACCGGGCCGGAGGGGGTCCTACGTCCCGGTCATATCCGTATACCGGGCACATATTTAAACTTCGAACTCCTGCTAGAAATTTCAAGCTATGCAAACCCAGTAACACCCGAACCGGGAATCGAACGTCTCGTTCAGCAGTCGCGCTTGCAACTACTCGCCCACGAGGCAGTCAAATTATATATTTATATGTGTATATGTCACTCGTGCGGCGGCGCGCAATCTCCGTCGCGACCTCGCTGCAAGCGGCGAGAGCTCATGAGGAAGGACCTCGTACTGGTCCGAAACTAGTCCGGCCATCCCGAAAAACGTACGTGAGTTAAGCCGGTACATTTTTAAACGTGTATATGTATGTTTATCAAGATATGAGATAAATATATTAAATGACCGTTTGTGGATGTTCCGAAATATATATTTATTTATTTTATTATTATTATTAATATTTTTACTAGGTGCCCCATTTCCAGCCCTTAAGGGATGTGGCGTGGTCATACAGTAATACATATTAGAATATACATACTAGATTTATGCAAATATATAAGCAATCTTATAAAGCCGGCGCAATGTGTGACATTAACATGATTTCTGCTCCCAAAATAACTGCGTATTTGTGCCTAGGAACCAACGGACCGTGTAAAAAGCGTGGGATCCCAATGATGCTGTGTGTATTTAGAGTAAATTCCTCATTCGTAATACTGCTGCGTAGATAAGCTGGCAGGCAGCTGGTTATTTTCAGTGTTTGGTGACATTATTTAACCTTATAACACATGGGTGTTATGACCATGGGGTCATAATAGCACATTAACGTTTGTATCTCCGGTCCGATGGTGTCTCCAAACAAGTCTAAAGTTAAGGAACAGTCTAAGAGTTTATAGACCGCTCAAGGAAAATTGTCAAACAACTTCTGCAGTTGTTGTTACGTTAATCTTTCGATCACGTGTGTTGCAGTTAGATATCAGTCGGTTAACCTCCTCGAGGGCTGGATGAATTTTGCAACATGTGATACTAACAATAAGTGAATATTAAAACCTATTAATTATCGAGTCCAAGCGGGCGAATATTAATCGTAGCACGCGCCGAAGGAGACTGAGACTCACTTCTGTTAACTAAACAGGCCAGATACTGGCTGAGGCAAAGCATATCAAATCTGTAAGGATAGAGACGCTTGGCACTCGTGGCTCTGCGCCTACCGCGTAAGGGACTTGGCGTGACAATGTAATAATAATAAAGACGTGAGTAAAACTGTGTTCATTAATAGCTGAATGAATGGAGCGAGAAAAGCGGATGCGCCGACGCATGTCTAAATTGAACAGGTCACGTGTAGCCCGAGCCCCGGCCAACGTAAACTGTTTACGCCACCGGAGTTAAAATATGCGCGCTGAGTGTTGGGCGCTTGCTCATTCACGAGTGTATGTGATTAAGAAATGGAAAGAACGGGTCTATTTAAGTTGAAAGGATCGTTATTAAGATGTTGGATGGAGTTTCTCTGTAGTCCGTGTCTATCATTTAATAATAACAGCCACTTTGAATAGTGAATGTCGCTTAGCGGTAATCGCCTCTGCAGTTATTCTTTAGTTGTGCGATTCTATAAACATATATAGAGTAATGAGTTTCACTAGAATTAACATTTGGTTAACTTAAAGTCCCACCTCATATATTATTTGCATGTTTTAATATTAATTGTAATTTATTATGTTACCTCCAATTACGTTTATCGAAGGGTGGACCTAATACCTGGAAACATTATGTATAACACAGCCCAGAGTGACGTGCAGTCTATGTAGCGGTCGACACCTACTAAATGTTGGTCATATATGTACATATATGATAGATATAACAAAAAGTCTATACAACGAAAATGTAAGTTTTCATGTCCTGGTTTGTCTTGATTTTCCGTAGCGATGTGGCGAGGGTTGACATGATTTCTTGCAATCAACGCAGGGTATATGCTGAAAGTGACACAGGTTTTCCTCTAGCCCGGGAAAACGCACAGTTCCGGTGAGTTTGTGCTTGACCGAATTGTAATCTAATGCTGCGTCTGGTTCTTCTTGTCTACTACTAGTCCAGGTAGAGGCAGGCGGACAAATGCCAAAGTATTGTTCTTTATCCGTTGTCGTCATCGTCATCAGCCTATCTCTGTTCACTGGTGGACATAGGCCTCCCCCAATGAACGCCATCGCGCCCTGTCCTCGGCTTGTCGCATCCAGCATCTGCCTGCAGCCTTTCGCAGATCGTCATCAGATATTTATATCTGTGTACTGAAATGATGACGATGTTGGTAATGATCATTAAAGAGTACATAAAATAATATATTAATTAAACTGTCATAGATGGGAAACTTTAATTGATAACTATACTCTGCTTAATTCGGGTACTAATTAACTAAATTTCCACGTCGCGAACGTACAGCGGATTTAAGGGATTTGTGCAAGTCGGTAGACGTGAGGGTTGCGATACAAGGGCTGTGGGACATTGTATTACACGTGGCGTTGTCTGCTTTTTGTGCTAGCAAAATATCACATTCCCTGAGCACACATCCTTTCTACAAAATTATATGCAACGGCGTAATAATGAAAAGATTTTGCAAAATATTAAATATGTTGAAATATAATAAAAATTGTCATTATCTTAAATTCAATAGAATTTAAAAGGTTTTTTTTTGAACATCAAAATATGTAGGTTAAGGATTTTTTGGAGTAATGTTCTATCTTTTAAATTTTGTAAATGTATGACTAACATTATTATGATAAGTCACTTCAAGAGTGTAATCTCCGAAGAGGTAGGCAGAGGAATGTAGCACACTCCTACGTTTCACCAGTTACGTTTAAGTCCCATGGAATAGGTGGTAAGCCTATTGCCATACACCGGGCACAGATCCAGAGTCCAAGTCCCTAGAAATTCTGTATGTATTAGAAAAATCCAATGGCACCGGAGCCGGGATTTGAACCCAAGACCTCACGATCAGCAGTCGCGCTTGCAACCACTCAACTAAAGAAGCTGTCTATTATTATGATAATAGTATTATACATATTTATTTAGCTACTATAAAGGCCGTCACAGACGGACCTGTATTGTGTTATTTTGTGCAATAATATTATAATATAGCAAACTACCACAAGCGGTAGCTGTGCTATCATACATAGCTTTTCGGTCATTACGTGCATAACAACATGTCTAGCTACACCGATTTTTTTTCAGTATCAATCCGCATAATTTGACCACGTAGCCTCCACCAGAGCCTCTTAACACAGGCATATTTTGCTTAAAAGGAGGCTCTGGCCACTTATATTGTAATGAACCTAAATTGAAAAGCAATAAAGTATTTCTATTTCTATGTGAGTTAGTCTGGTACATATTTTTATAACTATATTACACTCATAAAACGATTAACATTATGATAAATACTGTTGTGATGTATAGAATTATTGTTAATTTCAGAACTTTCTACACAGTGCTGCCCTCTATGCCTGCCTCCGTTAGTGGCCAACTACCTACCTTAACCTAAAACAATTTTTAACCTTAATCGAAAGGATTGAAATGTAAATAGTTGATAGGGTTGGAATAAAACAGTCATTGAATGGTGCTGTCTGTCAGGTAATTTAAATATCATGAACAATAAACGAACTCATCTGCATCTCATCGCAGGGGAATTTTAAATTCATTATTAATTAAATGTAGCATATATTTTGATAGGAAAACTGGCTTTAGGAATACGATGAACAATGCTATTTTATATAGGTACGTCGGAATATATTAAATCCTTTTCTTTTATACATATATGTACATATGTACATGTGTAATGATGTTTCTAAGTGTTACGTATGTTGTACTATTAATTGTAGCACTTCATTTTTTTTTAAATTCTGAATACTTGATGCCTGCTTAAAATATATGAATATCTATCGGTATATATTTGTTTCAGTTGCATTTTTTGAAACAATATTGAAGCACAAATACAGATTTTTATATATTGGATAAGTGCATAGAAGGATATTTAACAAAAAACGTTCAGTACGCAAATATTGTTTATTTAATTATCAGTTATCTTTGAGCATATGTTGCTGCGTAACATATATTAAGGAGTTTAACATAAATACAAGATATATTCATAGTTCTAAGAGTATTCTAGTGAGTATTTAAACGCTTTGACTTGATACAAGATTCACACATCTTCACAAACACTAAAACTACGATGTTTCCATGGGTACCATTTTGCAAGATCATTGACGAGACTCTTGCTTGAAGCTATGTCGTTGGGATTTGAGTCTCTATTTTACAAAAGTATTGCTAAACATCATATGATGTTTTATAGAGGTTGCATTTACCAGCCCAAACCAGCATATCCGAGACTGTGAGCACCGTAATTGATGGCACCGTGAGCACCGTACGCGACAGCGCCGTGGGTGAAAGGAGCGGCGACCGCGACCCTAGCGATAGGGGCGGCGGCGTAGGACAGAGGAGCGGCACCGTAAGACCAGGGAGCGGCGCCGTAAGCCCAGGGAGCGGCGCGGGCGGCGTACGCCACGGGCGCGGCGACTACAGCGGGAGCGGCGTGGGCGATGGGCGCGGCGACCACGGCGGGGGCGGCGTGCGCGACCAGCGCAGGGTCCTTGCGTACGACGGCGTTAAAGCCGGAGTGTGCGTCGGCGGCGTAGTCCACAGTGCGGCGAGTGCCGTCAGACTCCAGCAGCGAGTACTGACCCACTACATTGTCGCCGTGACGGGTCTCGTGCTGGCTTTTGACGTCACCGGTGTGAGGATCCGACACGCCATAGGAGAAGCTGGTATAGTCAGCGCCATGGAGCGCGCTGCTGTGCACGGTGGCTACCAGAAGGGCAAAAACAGCAACCTGAAATTATGATTTTAAAATTAAAAAACTTAAATTGATATTTGAACTGATGTTGGACTGTTTGTAATTCATTATAATAAGTTTAGTGGCTAGTTTGAGCTGATATTAAAGTTTAGGTTGGTTAAATAATTGAGCAGTTCGGTCTGAATGGGCGCCAAAGTTCGGAAGCTTGGAGCGGATGTGCTCCAGAAATTTGTTACGACAAATTGTCGGAAGTTTCCCTGCGAATTTACTATTATTGTCACATTTCTTCCGTCTATATCCTCTTGTTTTAACCGTATTAATACTATAAGATTATTTAATTTTTTTGCTGTGGTAACTGCGGCAAATACAAGCAGTATCATAAAAATATCATAAAAAGTTTGTTTTAACCAGATTGAGAGCAAGACAAAAAAGCCTTTCGCTCTACATTTAAACTTCCTCTAAATGGTAAATACGTGAGCACAAGCCCATTGTCCAAGTTGATTACCTTAGAGAACATATTGGCTTGTTTGCTGTCTATGAAACACTGACGACCTGAGAACAATGCGTGGCTTTATATAGCTAGTTAATTCGGAATCACGGGCAGCACAGTGCGCAACGCTGCAGGAACTTGTGAAAGACCCGACCGGTGACCTACGCTTATACGGAAACCGTTTTATTTTGTTCATTAATTATAACCGTATGTTAATCTGCTATCAAAATTGTTGTTTAATGTTTTAGATTGTTAATCAAATGTTTATATTTGTTATAACAATGTTAACTGGGTCAATAATATTGTACGTGGATAACAAAATACGCTTTTAGACGTGCTGTTACTTTGTTGACGTAAAAAATTAAACGTATATGCTTCTTGACTTATGCAAATCTAAGATAAATACAATATTCTTCAATTGGTATGCAATAATTTAGAAGTTAGATGGTAAGTCTAATAATACTGAAATTGTGTTATGCACACACAGTCCTAATTATAGACGTGCCTATAAATACAATTGATGTGTACAGAATGAATAATGTTAAATTTATATATATTTAAAAAACCAGAAGACGAAAAATATCACAATACAATAAATCATCATGGTCAGCTTCGAGCTGTCCACTGCTGGACAAAAGCCTCCCCTAATCGGCGCAACTCCTTCCGGTCATGTGCTTTCCGAATCCAGGTGTTTCCCGCTGTCTTCTTCAGGTCGTCAGAACATCTGGTAGAAGGGCGACCTACGCTCGTCTTGCCGAGCCGTGGTCGCCACTCGATGACCTTACATCTAAAGAACTATCGTATGTAAATATAATGGGTACAAATACCTATAAATTAAAAAAAAATGCCTTAAATTTAAAAATACCTTTAAATTTAAAAAAGGTTTAAATGTTTCTTAATTCCTAATAAAAATATCAACTAAACAAAAACAATTAAATTTGAATACATTTAAAACACAATCGATATGTACATATATGAAATATTTTGTGTTCATTACAAATATCATATTACAACAGTACTGTATTCTAAAACAGCTAATGTTACGCAAATACGTTCTCAAATTTATCACAAATAGACATAGATTGTGTCTCGGTGACATATTGGACATGTTTCGTATGACAACAATGGCGTACTTGATCAATGAGTGGCGAAAATACATTGCATTTCAACGACTAGCAATTCACTCCTCGTGAAGAATGTAGCATCGTAAATCTATACATATAAATAAAATTGAGGTGTCTGTTTGTGAAATCAAAATAATAGCTTTCTAACGAGTCTATGATAAAGTATATAGGTATATAACAAAAATGCTACTTTTAACATTTTTTCTGCTTGTTTGTACCGGATAATCTCCGAAACGACTGAACTGATTTCGATGGGATTTTCACTAGCAGATAGCTGATGTTATGAAGAGTGAAAGAGGCTATTTTAGTTTTAGAAAAACTTTTGACTCCTATGCTAACGAAGTCGCGTTGACAGTTAGTTTGAGTATATCTTGAAAATATATTTAATCATAAAATATACCACTTACACTGTTTGTAGTAAATGTATTATTTTAAGTTCTATATTAATTTTATGTATTGATGACTTGGAATTCTGATTTATGTTTTTTTTATTTTGAACGCACACACTATATGTGAAAGCGATTGATATTAGATCTGGTTAAAAGATGTGACGTTATAAATACTCGTAATCGATACGGAGAAAAATTTTGTTTCAGAACACCTAGTTCAAAATTAATCGACTAGGTTTATCTCTAGGTTTAACGGACATTTCACAAAGGGCGAACAAAGTGAGATATTTTTTCATCCGAATAGTGACTTGGGATTGTTATAATTTATGAAAATCCTTTTTTACATCCTGTCTGCTCGCGAGTTTAATCAGACAGAGCAGGAACTCACATTGATCACTACTAACTCCTACACAAAGCGAATTCCTCTGAACTTCACTCGCTGAGCTGACGGAAGTAGGCAGGTTGCGGTCCCACTTCTAGCGAGTTATTTATTTAAAACGTTATCTTTGAGAACTGATCTAAGCTCAGACATGGTTATCGTCTTTGCATACCAATCACCACAGCCAACAAGTACTTCCATTAATTTAATTATTGTCACTGTACCACTGGTAAAGTATTTTATATTCACCTGGTTACCTGGCTCCTGCATTTAGAGGTTAGCCACAAAATACAGTTTCTCCTCGATCTGGTTACAAGTTATCTAAATAATGAAAGAACGAACATATTCTGAAAGAATAAACATGTTCTGTTATCATTATTTCTAGGTCTATTTATAACCACTTATAAAAACGTAAACAATTCCGTTCTTATATATTTTATGCTTTTTAACACAAACAGGCTGGAACTCTGAACTTCAAAGCAATATGACAATAGAGCATGAAAGATATAGTTATTTATACAACTCTTTTTTATTTTATGGCAGTGGGTACGTAATGGACACATGCTTGCATATGTTGGCATAATTTTAATATTTAAAACGAGACAACAGTCTCGAAACCTAATTCAGAAGCGTAATATTAAATACAATGTTGATATGATTACGAGTATAATATTTTTGTAATTATGTAAAATGTATTACGTACCCTTTATCATAGAAAGAAACTTCCAATTCTGTGACAATAATAAAATTCAAAGAACTTTCTAGATTAGAGAGTAAAATGAGCATTGTAGGCCGTAGAGGCGTTTTAAGCAAGACTCGCTGCAACCGCCATCAGACACAAACGGCCTTCAAAGTTACGTGCCACTTTCTAAGACCAGTGTCTTTGAACCCCAGTTGCTGATTGATGGAATTACTCTATTATGACAAATGTAAACTCAGAACAAAGCTTATTGAATTAATACGCGGATAGCTCTATGGTAATTGTGTATCAGAAGTCGTATTTCAAACGTTTAATTTGATCAGCCGCTCCCACGTGTAGTGGATCTGATGTACATTTGCTACTAATGAACAACCCGTGAGAGATACCTTGAGACATGTGGGCTGTATATGACTACATATCGTTTTAAATAAATGAAAAAAGTAATATCAAGCCCGTATTCACCGATGGAATAGTCAGAGGAGTGTAGTACACTCCCAAGTTTCAC
The DNA here is from genome assembly GCA_018248815.1 of Croniades pieria auraria. Lineage (NCBI taxonomy): Eukaryota > Metazoa > Arthropoda > Insecta > Lepidoptera > Hesperiidae > Croniades > Croniades pieria. The sequence goes on from DWJK01000663.1 coordinate 15,305, forward strand.
TAGTTTTTAAATAAATATATAATATTATCTTTGTGATACCATCAGTTTAGGACCCGTGTGGGGTAAGAATGCAGAATAGGCCGGAAATTGTAAGACAGAATAGGCCAGAAATTGTAATAGCACTTTAGACCATGTGATGTTCAACTTATTCTTGCAAATGATTATTTGATTTGATTTGATCTTGCAGGTTTAAAACTATCAGGCACGGATTCATTTTTTTATCTATGAAATTAATACATTTAGAGGCGAAAGCTTCGAGTAGGATTCTGCCTGGAATGATTCTGCAGACAATTGTAAAATATTCAAAATCACTATTTAAAAGAGGATAATTTTAAATGGTGTAAAATTTAAGAAATAAAATAAAAAAATTAACTATATATTTTCACGTAATAAACCATAATGAACTGACTTGACACAAAATGTCTAACAACAAACCAAGGGTTTGTGGCTTGCGATGTAAACATGTTGAGAACAAAACTTTAAACCGGTCAGAATGGCGACAAACTTAACATACTTAGATAATACAATTGCAAAAATAACGTGAAGTTTATAAATTACTTTATTGAATACATTTGTTTAGTAAAAATAATTTAAAGCGATAGTTATATTGAGTCGTAAGCTGTATTTGGATATTGCTTATTTCAATCCATTTTGCGAATGTATGATAAAACGAATGAAAAATATCAACTTTTTAATAGAATATTTTGAGAGCTTTTTAGTAGTGAAAACCGCAAGGGGCAATGTATTGTAAAATATCATAAAAATTATTACATATGAACGATAAAATTGGAATAATTATAGGTCTTTATTATTGGTACAGTAATGTGCTACAGAAAAACCCTCTAAAGAAGCCTTCCGAGCCTGGAAATTTCCATCACAAATCATTTGCAATGATAGTTTGTACAGAGCTCAAAATACAGGTGATGGTACTGCTGTCACACCATATACCTACAGTCTGAATTGTTGCCTCCGATACGTACCAGCACAATCAGTGTTTACCAAGACTTTCGACAATATTTTATGGAATAAACTATGTATTTTGCAATATGTTCCTTACTATATTTTTTATAATTGCTATGCTCTACTCAATAAGCTTTAACGTCTTTGTATTATGACCATCGGATAGAGTTGATCGACCCTTGTCAAGGTTGAACGTGAGATAGTGAAAATCTCTATACTGATAGAAAAAGTCTTTTGCTAACTTCCTCGTCAGTAAAGCTATACTTAATAAATTGAAAGCATGTGACGATAAAACGTTTTAACCTTTGAAACAGCATTTTCGTGGATCTAGAACAGGGTTTTTGTTTTCCTAAGATGATACGCCTAGAAAAACCAATTTACTTTTTCATTGTGATTCCTCGGTGATCTAATTCGGGAAACATCCACTTCTCTTGATATTTAAGAACAACAATTTTTACATTAAATGTCTTAACTGACATCACTAATTTTGGTTCGGAAGCGGCGAAATTAAGATGGTCTTTGGAAGATGTCCAATGATGGCCTGATGGAATGATGACCAAGAAGTCCAATGATTCAAATCCGAAGACATGGGCAAGACTAGTCTTCCATATCATTCCGGCAGGTGACTGTCGTTGATGAGTAAGGCTTCGTAGACATTTGAGAGACTACTCCGATGCATATATTGAAAACTGATCCCTGCCACTTATAAATGGAAACATGTGGAGTGTACAGACTGACTTTTACCATTTGCCCAGCACTGGCCTAATAAATATAAATCAGAATATTGTACCAATTTCATTAGAGTATTCTAAGATATCCGAATAATTGGCCATTCAAACAATAACCAAATTATAAAATAGGTTCTGCACTTCGAACGAATAAACTTGAAACAAATTTGGAATTCAAAACAATAAAAAAATATGTTTATCAATTGAATATATTCGTAGTTTAACTATTGTTTGAATCATAGCAACGACGTCAGTATTCTTGGAATATATGTATAATAAGATTAATTATGAAAAGGAAAGTACCTTGCTATAAATTTTAACTTCCTGTTTAACTACCAAATGTTGTCTGCAGAAGTAGTATAAATAGTAATGTTCAACGGAACGTAATCAGTTGCACTCAGTCGACGAGTTAAACATATCCACAATGGCATCCAAGGTAACAAGATGAAAGGCTGCTTTGCTTCTTCCCAATTGCGTTCGGGGTGGTCATATAAGAAAAAATATTCAGGCTAATTATTTTTACGTTACATTATTTTTTTTCAGTATTTAGTAACGGTGAATTTTAATATTGTTACCAAAATTATACACAATTAAACATATTTTTATTTTACAGTTCGTCGTCCTCGCTCTGTTGGTGGCGGCTGCGCACGGCAGCGGACTCCATGGTGCTGACTATACCAGCTTCTCTTATGGTGTGTCCGACCCACACACTGGTGACGTTAAGAGCCAGCACGAGACTCGTCACGGTGGAAATGTAGTGGGCCAGTATTCGTTGCTGGAGTCTGACGGCACTCGCCGCACTGTGGACTACGCCGCTGACGCTCATTCCGGCTTCAACGCCGTCGTGCGCAAGGACCCCGCACTGGTCGCGCACGCCGCTCCCGCCGTAGTCGCCGCGCCCATCGCCCACGCCGCTCCCGCCGTAGTCGCCGCGCCCGTGGCGTACGCCGCCCGCGCCGCTCCCTGGGCTTACGGCGCCGCTCCCTGGTCTTACGGTGCCGCTCCTCTGTCCTACGCCGCCGCTCCTATCGCTAGGGTCGCGGTCGCCGCTCCCCTCGCTCACGGCGCTGTCGCATATGGTGCTCACGATGCCCTCAATTACGGTGCTCACGGCGCCATCAACTACGGTGGTCACGGTGCCATCAACTACGGTGGTCACGGCCTGGGATATGCTCGTTCGGGCTGGTATTAATATTCTGATGAAAACCAAATAAAATCTGTGATGTAACATTAACGAAAATAAATCAACTTTTAATTGAGCTTCATTTGTTTATCATTTACCGATAATGCACATTGTTCATTATTTTATATAGTAACCAAATTTATGATGCTGTAAATGGTACAACCGGATATAGTAAATCTATGCATCCGTAATTTTAATGGTAACGATCAAATAGTAATGTTCATACTATAATCTAACTCCAATCTATTATTAAACTAAAGTGCTTCCAATAAAGACCGGAAATCCCCTACGAACGGACAACGACCGTATTACAATGACCCAATCCCTTAATTCTGTCTTAAATCTTATTGAACAGATATAGGATTTTAAGTGGATTCAGTAATCTGAATAACTTAATTTCGAACTTCAATACGAATTTTGATTAAAATTCGCGCCTAGCCGTCATATATTCCCGTATGATCGATGACAGCAATTAACGTGGATACAGATTTTCCAAAAAAAATCATCGGCCCGTGGTTCAGTTCTTCTAAATTTATATATAGGTATAATACAATTACTGCAATTTTGAACCACGTTAATTTCATATTTATTAATGGTTTTAATTTCTCATCTGAGTATTCACGATTCTCTGCCACGTCATGGGTATGTATTAGATGAAAATAGTAAGTACCATATAAAATAAAAATTCGATCTCATATATTATATAATAAAATTGTTACTTAAATGACGAGAAAACGGCTAAGTACATGATATCCTGTTGATAAGTTTATAAATTCGAGCGCAATAGATTTGTGGTTAATCCAGAATTCATGTTAAAGATCAAGTAAGCAAATATATAAGGTAGTTGCAATGCAGGACTTGCAGTGATTTTTTTGTAGATCTATGTAAGGTATAAGGTACACGTAACGCCCCTTATTTTCCCAAAGGGATACGCAGAAGACTGTAGTACTTCCGCTTTTCATCTGTTATGTTATACCTACTTCTCATAAAATAGGGAGTGAGTCTATTGGCGTAAACTTGGCACAATGCAGACGCCATGTTAGTACTGGAAAATATAAGTTAGAAAAATCTAGTAATACTTTGCCCGATCCAGGGTTCGAACTCAGACCCACTTGGTGTGCAGTAGCACTTGCTACTGCTAGACCAATGAGGCAATATAATATAAACGCAGAACTAACATTCCTGAGAACTAACAATTGCCTCAATGTTAACATTTTAGTACTTTATATTTTTTAATTAATGTAAGAATCTTACGTTTCTTGAGTTGAATGAAAAATGTATAACAAATAGACAAGCACTTTGAATTTTTGTGTGATTTTCAATTGTTCATCTTTCGAAGCTGTCGTCACCGAAGGTACATTTTGGGTCTGTCTGAATATTATGTGGACTATTTAAAAGATAATCATATTCTATTTATTTTATGTCGATACAAAAATTAATAAATATAAACCTTAAATAAACAAATTTTTTCACATTTAAAATAAAACAAGTTATAAAATAAGTGATAAAACAAGTTTTATCACGTTTTACTCGGAAGGAATTATCTATCCGTCATGCATTTTTTCTCATTTTGTAAAAAAACAAATCATCTAGTTATCTAAGGAGCGTGAAATCACGTCTTAGTTTACTGACACCAACATTGAACGAAGTTCGTTGTCTTGTGTCAAGGCTAATGTGGCTGAAAACTTAATAGAAACAATACTGCGTCTTTCAGTTCTTCTGTTCGCGTTCTTAAATTGCGTTCTTACGCCTGCGTTCTTAGATTTCTGTCGTCCTAGTAGATAAAGCATGCTGTATCTGTCATATTGTTACCAAACCACTATGAATGCTACCTACGAATATAAGATTTTGATCAGTTTAAGTGCGTTTTATTCAAAATTTTCATCTATTATTACTGTAAAATTCAAATCTGTGAATACAGTCATCATCATCATCAGCCTATTCCTGTCCACTGCTGGACATAGGCCTCTCCAATGGCACGCCACTGAGCTCGATCATCAGCTCTTCGTATCTAACCACTGCCAGCCAGTTTGCGTATATCGTCACTCCACGTTGCTGGAAGGCGCCCCACGCTACGTTAAATACAGTATCTTCACAAAATATTGGAGAATTTATATTAGTCCTTAATGTATTCTCCATTTGTTCGTTAAAAGTGCCCTACTAGAAAGTAATTTGTTACTGTCTGTGGCCTCTTATTATTATTACTTACTATACTTACCTTTGCATCGCAGTATATTTATGAAAATATTATGTATGTATGTACATAAAAATAAAAGAAAGGCTATAACTATGTATGATCAACATAGCCCAAATTATGTTTCAACTAGGAACGGCCACAAATTAGCTTTTCCTAAATGCCGGCTTCATAAGACTAGCCGTTCCTTTATTGGAATGTCGGTCAACATATATAACAAAATTCCGGCTA
>DWJK01000664.1:0-20597 GCA_018248815.1 Croniades pieria auraria
AGAACAAAGTGTCTTCCCCTTAATAGAGACAATAAGAAAAGTGTTAACAGACATATTCTTAGTTAAGCTCTACCTAGAAAATAAATTAAAATTAAATTGCTCATTAGTCACGTTAGGCTAGATCGTAATTATAAAACACGTCCTTAATTAACATGTTAGTACAAAAACAAACTCAAACTGCAGGGAAGGGCGCGTATGGATGTGTCAAAATGGCCTACCGCCGCTCGGACCGGCTGCTGGCCGTCGCCAAGTTCATCCTGAAGGAGAAGGTGGGCGCGCAGTTCTGGGTGGAGCACGACGGCAAGATGGTGCCGCTCGAGCTCAACCTGCTGCTCACCTTGAAACATCCTAATATTGTGGGTATCAGAAGTTAATGAACTGGTACGATACAAGTAAGATATGAGTGATAGTTGAAGAAGAAAGGCAGGTCTGTAACGATAGAGATATTTGACACTTGGTGCTCTCTGCCTACCCCATATAGGCCTACAATTTATTGAATGTTATACCTATGATATAATGTAGGATAAAAGATTTGCATATCACAGTGCATATAAACCTACAAGATATTCTTTGACATGCTAATTAATATATTATTATTGACTGCCTCGTTGGTCGAGTGGTTGGTAGCGCGACTGCCGATCGGTAGTCCAGGGTTCAAATCCCGGGTCCGATACTATTGCAACTTTCTAATTTAAAAATTTCTGGTAGTGACTCGGAGTGTGATATTGTGCCCGGTGTATGGCAATAGACTCACCACCTATTCCTTGGGTCTTAAACGTAACTGGTGATACGTGGGAATGTGCTACACTCCTCTGCCTACTCCTTCAGGGATTACAGGCGTGATGTTACGTATCTAATTAGTATTTAGTTGTATGGACAGTAATGGAAATCAGATATGACCGACATTGATTGAAGGTGTTATCACGTTAATGAAGTTCTTCTGTTGTCGTGGGCAGGTGAAGGTGCTCGACGTGTACGAAAACGAAAAGTACTTCCAGATGGTGATGGAGAAGCACGGTGCCGGCATGGATCTGTTCGAGTTCATCGAGCGGCGGCCCAAGCTCGACGAGCCGCTGCTCAGTTACATCTTCCGCCAGGTCATACCCGCTACTAAGCTATGTATTTAATTTTTAACAGATCTATAAACAACACGCATGTTAGGTAAATGGAGCAAGTTGTAACCAAAAAATGTATTTTAGCACGTTGATATAAAATAGCAGGCTCTCTACCTAAATAATAACCCACGCCGCTTGATACTAAGATTTTTAACATCGACTGAAAGAAACCATAAATTAAGATGTCTTTCAGATAGGACAGGCGGTGGAATATCTACACTCCTTGAACATTCTGCACCGAGATATCAAGGACGAGAACATTATCATCGACAACAAGTTCCACGTGAAGCTGATCGACTTCGGTTCGGCGACGTTCATGAGCAAGGATACTCTGTTCTCGACCTTCTATGGCACTACTGAGTACTGCAGCCCCGAAGTTCTGGCTGGCAATAAGTGAGTACACCTTTAATAGCTCCTTAAGCCAATTCAGTGTTGTAAAATATCAATAAAACGGCACTACCGAACATTCACGTAACATGAATATTCAGCAATATTCCAGAAAGATCTAAAAAAACCAGTTTATTGCTAGCCGAATCCTTATACATGAAACTCTTAAAATCTCTTATTGTTACATAGGCTGGGCTGCGGCGATGGAAGTGAGTCGTTAATTGCTGCAATGTGATATCAACTTTATGTAGACAACATAAGGCTCACTTGCCTTTGCATATACCGACAAGATTATATTAACTCGTATCATTTGTAACGTTTTGTAGGTACGCGGGGCCGGAACTTGAGATGTGGTCGATGGGCATAACTTTATACGTGCTCACATACTTTATAAATCCTTTCTCGGACATCGAGGACACGATACAAGGACCTTTAGCCTTCCCTCACGCTGTCTCAGAAGGTAATCATTTGGGAGGGGGAACAACTCTCACTAAATTATTGTCTATTTTGAAAATTTTGCCTCCTCCATATTCTATTCTTCTATTGATAAAGCATTTTACAAAAGTATTCTTAATAATTAATAGTTGAAATCATAGGCTTAGAAAGTTTTTAAAACCGACCCTCAAGTTTAATAATGGACACCATATCACTGCCTCTATTTTATGCTATTATTATATTTATTTAAATCGCTGTGTTAGTAATATAATGTAATTGGCCTCTATAAGTTCATTCAACATCTGCCCATGCTACATCAGTAATATAACAAAACCGTTTCCAGACCTGGAGCAGCTGCTTCGCTGGATGCTGTGCAAGGAGCCCACGCAGCGCTGCACGGTCGGCCAGCTCATGAACCACCCCTGGATCAAGCAACCCGTGGCCATAGCTAACTATATCTTCAATGAGATTGTCGAGTGCGGTGAGTTGTCCTGAAGGAGCTGCACGTGCATTGTGTATTAATTAAATTAATTTTTATAGAGACTCTATTAGACCTCCGTAACACTCGAAAGTTTGATTGTTGCTAGCAAGCATCTCTTTACAGATGATAAATTTGCGTGTATAGTGCGTACAGCCTCGATATTATACAATAAAATATAGATCAAATGTATACTATGATTCATAACGGGGGAGAATTAATTCAACATCCGGCTGACCCCAATCTTTAACCTGACCTGCACCTGCTAAATGTCCCTCTTTACAAAAAACGATGGAGGTTCTTATGATAAGGTGCCTCGTTCGTTACTTGCAATCTGATCAGTGATAGTAGATTCACATGGCTGATAAGTAAACTATGTAGTTAGAGGAGGTCTCAGCGCCTTTACAATCTAAATAATTCTAAAAATAAATCAGTGTATTTTTGCACCAGTAACCTTCACCAGAGAGAGAACATGTTACAAATTTTTCAACAGAATCGCTTTTTAATACAATACAATCGAAGAATTCATAACAGCCGTGCCCGACTAATTAATAATCTACGTTAGACTACTTCCGGAACACAAAATGTGTAACAGGATAACACTTATTGTTCTCCATTTCGGAGGCAGCTGTCTGAGAACGGTGCAGGGTCGCTAGAAATGAATTTATGGTTCAAAAACTTCCATTTCACGGTCACGAATGCCTAATATGATAACATCTATTCAACATTTACACACAGCTAATTAAGTGCATCATTATCAAAGGCTGAACAGATCCTGTGATTGGCGTTTGGAGGTTAATAAATTTGTGATATGTAAATATCATCATATTGTTTACGACTAGTCAAGAAAATATCGAGAGACTGCTTAATATGGTTCAGTCAAGAAGATATTTATAAATGAACATCGACTTAAAAAATTACGTTAAAAATGTAGGCTATTTTCAAACAATTAACAATTTAATTTATCAATATTATTGTTAGTGTATAATACCCTAATTTCGTTAGTTAGCGAGTTATGTTTGCACAGATATATTAATACGTTTTTAATATAAGTAGTGTAGCTAAAACACATGTTGGTATTTTGTTTAAACGTGTAACTGAGTAAGTAGTTCTTAGTTTTAGTATGCTAGTTCGAATAAATAGTGCAATGCTACAAGCTAATGTAACCGTAGATCGGCACGAGGCGAACCCGGAGGTGTACTACAGCGGCAGCCTCCGCTCGCCCCGAAGCGGATCGCCGATATCGCTCGCCGACCCACTCGCCAAAGGTAACAATATAAGTCGAATCAGTTTTAAATTTAATATTGTGATTAATTTTTTAAACGAGTAGTATTTTTTACATCGAAGGAGCGAGTGTAGAATTTAGAAGTAGACGAATATGTACATTTCGAGATTTAACGAGTGCACGCATACGAATCGAAAACGTCGACAGTCGATAGGACGAGACTCGCACAGAACTGATTTGTAAACGCGCGTGGCACGTTGCAGAGCGCTCGCAGCCGTCGGGCGCCGCGCCGCGCGCCGAGCCGCGCGCCCGCGACGCGCGCTCCGACAACTGCAGCCTGCGCTCCTCCGCCGACGTACGTGCCGTACACGCTGCACTGCCCTAGGCAGGCCTGTAGGCGGCCGACCTCCGACGGTTAGAAAGAGAGAAAACGATCGCGACATCCTGTCTCTCTCTTTCTTACTACTGACGAATGCGCGGCAAAGGAACGACTCGTTTTTCAAATAATGAACTCACGCTAGCTACCTATGGATACGCGAGTAGAAATAGATAGATAGAGAGCCTCGTTTGCTTTCTCTTTTTTTTTCGATGGACACATTTTAGACTGGCTCCCCTACGCTACGTATTATATTATCTCTGTGATTTTGATACTTCGTCACGCGTACGCTTCACGACGACCTCATTCGCTCGTTCGTTTAGAACGAACTAGATGTCCCAGCCGGAATACAAGCCGATCACTTCGATACTTATTATATTATGAATAGATTTTTATAAATTTATCAAATCACAGCTGATATTCGCTGTTATTAAAAGTAGTAAGCCGTCAATCCATTTTATAGACGTTCCATAAAAGAGAGTGGGTTCGTATTGTCTCAATTTCGGATACAGTATTACAAACATTGAATGTTTCAGTTCATCACGTAATGTTTGGCGCAAAATTCTAGTAGCCTCTTTCTCGTTGTCTTTTATATCAACAGCGGGGAAGCCACACATTAGCAGTCCCTAGTACGTACGTACATTCAAAACCCGCGCGCGCCTCCGACTAATGTTTCAAGTCCAGCGCCAAATACAAGTACTAGTTCTTAAACACAAATGTGTATGAGAAAATATCAGAACAATAACATCACATTTTTCTTTTCAAAGACGGTTACAATTATATTGTTAATATTGTACAAGTGAACATGAACCGTTACCCCGCAGATCCTTGACATATCGTCGAAGCCGGTGTCGGACGCGGCGCTGACGGACATCAGCTCGGACGCGACGGGGCACGCCGCCTGCGACATCGACTACGACTGCGACCACTACGACTGCGACAGCTGGGACGAGTGCGAGCAGGACAGCTTCTCGTAGGCCTCGCCTGAGCGAGATAGTATTAGTGGAACGCTGGAAATATTCGAATGGTGCCATTGATCTCAGTTATCGCCAATATATATTGTGATATCGTTAAACCGGAAAAACTATATATCGAGTCGATCCGTCATTTTATGGAGCTGCAAATGTACATATATGTACAATAGAATAGCTTATCACATTAAAAAAAATTATATTAGACTACTAGTCTTAGTCTTCTAAAAACACAAGTAGGCGGGTGCATGAATTTCTCCCAGTAAAATTATTTATTTCTATTTTATTTATAAACTATGTTGAGCTTTCTAGGCAAATAAATTAATGAGCTTAACCATGTATCTGTATATATATGTACACTAAATTAGATTTACGTTGAAGGGCATGCCGTTATGGAACAGCTGACACGCCTCGCCCTCACCACGAGTGCAAGCATCCTAATATTAAACAAAACTAATTAAACAACTTATCCAATGACATGTTTGTGCATCTGTACAAGTAGTACTTTCTTTCTACTTCGATATAACACATTTCATCATACCACCGATTATCTATTCAAACAGATCTTAGGAAGATAATAACAACAAATAAACGTTACCTGTATGGACGATCTTTTTACTGCTGACGTTATACAAAAGATTCTTGAGAGAGCTTAGGAAACTAGATTAAAACTATTTTGTAAATTGAAACAAATAAAAAAATTTAATAATTTAAATAATTATGCAATAAGCGACCCATTTATTTTGCTAAGTTAAGTGGAAACTAAAAAGCTACTTTTATTAGTCATAATTTGAACAAAATGTTTTGATGACCGCTCACGAAATGTGTAGCTCGCAGAAGTTAACTAGTCACTTGGCTATGATGACGTAACAGTGAGGTACAGACGCCTTAAAGACGAGAGCAGTAAACATCCATAGGAGCGAGGTGGCGGCAAGTGAAACGCATTCCGTGCAAGTGCCGAGTTGATTCCGACGTGTTACACACATGCAATAACCTATCATTTATCTTGATGCGGAAAAAAAACAAAAGCTTTCATAAGGCACCATACGAATCGGAAGCATAATTTTTTTTAGTATGATTGTATACATTGTGACTTTATTCCTCGAAATGCCCGCAAAAATTTAAAAACTATCCTTATTCTAAAGAACGGCTTGTCATTCCGAAATGTACTATGGTCGCATTCAAAAAAATTGAATTCTATGACAATGCTTACTTATTAAATATGTGCAATTAAAATATTAAAAATAAAAATTTATTTAAAAATCTTAGAATGACTGGCACAAGACTTGGTTGGAGTTATTTTTATTTTGTAAGAAATTCGACTAATTAATAAATATAAACCTTACTCTTATACGCCTCTTGATTAAAAAAATTGATATATCGTATCACAACTAAATAATTGCTAAATATCCAAATCAGCCATGTCTTGTTTAATTGTAAAGCGTATTTATATCAAGGCAGCAATATAATTGAGAAAAAATTTTATTATTTAAAACCAATATTTTCAAACCGTTTACAAATTCAACATTGTGGTGGCTACTCTTAGTTTACGGATTTTTGTCGCTAGAGGCGCCACTACTGTTAAGACATTTCGGTTTACAGCCTATTTACAAACTTTGTTAAGTCCAATTAATCGAATAAAGTTTCTTATATCTAGACTTTGAAAATATACTTATGTTTAAAATGTATTTCTTGTCGATGAACGGGCGTGATATTACAAAGTAATGTAGAGTATGAGGAATTTTAGTCGTCTAATTTGGCTCGTGCAGGACAACAATTGACTATGAACAACGCACTTTTACAATGCAACGGTGATTATACTAATTATTCCAAAATAACGTTTAGTAGAAACACTACATTATTAGCCATAATAGACATTTTCAATATTCTACATGTATTATAAATAATAATATTAATTAACAAGTATGTATAATGAATTTGACGAATCTGTACCAAAAGCAGCTTACATGAGACTTAGGCGCACATTTTATGCTAGAAATATCATACACAGTAAGGAATTGATAATTTTTTAAAGGATAAATAATATTGTTATAACAATTTTAATCGATTTATATGTCTAAATACTCCAAATATTGCACACTATGTTATCTCTTCTTACTACTATTGATCTCTTTCATAGTTTAATATAATATTCCAGCGACACAGATTCGCGTTGCGTAACAAGACTCAACAAGGTGTAATATCATTGTCCGCGAAAAATTAAAACGAACGTCTATGGGAATTAACCACGAAATTGACACACAAGGACGTTCGGATATTATGTTATTTTGTAACATACTTGAAGTTTATGCAGAAAATAGGACGTTTCCAAAAAAGTGCGGCACATTGCCAATATCCGCAGGTCATTGCGGGACGTACGTACGGACGTACGCGGTGCTCCCGGTCGCCCGCGCGAAGCACGACAAAGTGCGCCGCGGGCTGCCGCCTGCGCGGCCCGCACTCGCTCGCTAACTAATTATAATACCCTACCGCCACTTGTCCTCAGTCTAAACAATTATCTTGTTGGATTTTGTTCGAATATTTTCCAGTACCATCCTTCTGCCTATTATTATTCATTAGTTACATGTGTAGTCTGGTAAAGTATTGTGATACATACAACATAGCTTTACGATTCACTTATATTAGAATTGTAATTAGATTTTTTTCGGGTGGACCATTGATGTGCATGATTAATACATCACGTTGCAGTAGCCTTAGACTTCAAATTGACTAATATGAATAATTTTTGTTTATACTTTGTTCGACTTTTTGCAAAATATTTATCCGTAATTGAATGAAATTATTATGAATTAAGATTTTATAACTAAAATTAAAATGTACATGACGTAGTGACCCTGATGTAATGTCTACCATGATGATCCTAGGCACCAGAATTGATGGTAAAAGGAATAAAATGTTTGGTTCATATTTTTAAACAATTAGCAATATTAGTTAGCTTAGAAACGACGACTGCTAGCTTCATTACACATATCCGTCAATGCTTGTGGATCCACCCAATTTCTTATGATTAAAATTACCAATAACAGTATTAAGATTATACTGTAGTACATAGTTTCGTATTTATTAATAGATTTATGAATAATTCCTAAAAAGAACCAAAATTGACTTATTGTTAGTAGTAGCGTGACATTGTAAATATCATCGAGTCAATCGTAACATATCTGTATTGGGTTCAAGTAGTGACGTACGTGTATTAGAAATATTGTGTCCACTTCCATATTACGTCTGTTTACCTAAAAATTGTAACAGTACCAATATTGTATAGAATGCAAGATGTCTTTAAGTAATGGAATTTTTGATGTCATCATGAATTTTATTGCTCTCATTCTGATTCTTCTGATCGCCTTAAGTTTTGCAATACATACAATTTTCATTACATATTTTGTTAGGAATCGTTCAGAGCGTAGAGATAGGTTCCATTATTAGTATTGTTGTTGAACATAACAATATAATGTATTTATTGTTTAATGGTAACAAAACTGCAAGGTCAAACCTAAAAAAAGGTTATGTCTAAGCCAATGTAACAAATGTACCCATTTCAGTGGGGAGTGGACACAAATATGTACACGAACTAGTTGGTCGTGTACGACATTGAGCCAGTATTTATTGAGAGTATATAATTGTATTTTTGTAGTGTTCACTTATAATTTCTATCAATTGATTACTGTACGTAGGTAATTTGTACATATTCTGGTGCGTCCGTTTATTGACTAGTGCCTTATTACGGACGGCGAGTTGTGTTGCTCGAATAGGAAGTTCTGACCACTCATTTCGTAAATAGATACATATGAATGGATGAGTTTGTTTTATTTATCATTTATATTATTCATTTAAAGTCATATTTATAGTAAGTTATTTAATTTAACAATTAACTTCTTTCAGAGTAAGTCGTTGAAAGGTATAAATCGTCACATAAGAAAAAACCGTTATGCCTTCTCTATAATATTAGAAATATAAACAATGTAAATCTCTAATTGAATTACAATTCAGAATTAAAGAGAAAGTATAAGAATATTTGTTCCTGACGGGGGCCCCAGGGCCACACGCATGTTTTATTAATCGAATATTAAAAATAAAGTACTTGCAAGTTTATGCAATTTGACGACGGAATGAGATATAAATATTCATCACAATGTCCGAAATCCGTGTCCAAAATATACTACCATCGACAAAAAGGAGCACTAAGCTATCCACTTCGCGCCGCTATTGGTGCCGTCCGTATAATGTTGAGGCTGTCACACTAGGTATGGTTTTATAATTATTTAGGAACCCTTAAATTAAACATTTTTCATTTCAGAATCAAAATACCCTCCCTTATGGAAAGGTTAAAATTAATATTATAATCACTCATTACAAGACCCACTAATTGCATCACTTCTTTGTTCTCTTTCACTACCTGTATACTACAGTATTTCCTATCAAGGAACACTACTTTTAATCAACTTAGCGAGAAAAGAGATATTTGTAATAAAAAGTCGATTTGAGAAATATCGACACGCTTTGTAATTTATCGCCAACATATTTAGGTTTATGCAATCAAATAATGTAATGTGAAATTACAAGTACGACTGCACTCCAAATTGAGACTTATGAAATACTTGTGTAAATTATGATACACTACAAATAGTATAGATAATCTGGTGGAATACAGATATCTTCTGTGTTTATCTGTGACTGAACAACCACCATTTGACCATTTCAACATAATGTCATTTTATATGGCGGTGCGTCCTTTTCTTGCTTATCATTGCCGTGTTTTAGCAAATAATAGCGAATTTACAATAAAACAAAGAAAATTGTGCACATACGTAAGCTATTTAGCTCAATTCGCTGCAACTAGAACTATATTGGTAAGTTTTCAAAAAGTTATCGTTAATTATTTATTCGTTATAAAAGACAGATACGGTTGTCGCAAAATAACATTTGAATATTTGAACGTTTGTTAAGACCAACAGTTAATTTATTGTTACGTGTAGTTCCACGTAGTGTCTACGTAATGTTTAACGTAAAAGATTTTAATTTTTATTATTTTTTCTTCTCGTTTTAAAGGAGAAATTATACCCTCTTATTGAAATCAAATATATTTTATATTGGTTACGAAACATATATCATGTTCATAGTTCATATCATATAACTGATATAGTGATATCCTTTGTAGTATGTTTTATCAGTATGATGCACTGTTTGCTGTAGATCAATATAAATATACTCTCTATAATGAAACTTTGTTAGTATTACGAAGAGGGAAGGTGGAGATTATTATTTAAAATAACAGATATTTAATGTGAAAATTTCCAATGAGAATAGTAATCTATAAGCTATTATGACATAGAGTTTTGAAAGGGCAATGAGAAGTAGGTATATCAGACAATGTAGTGATACTTTGTAGTAGTCACTCATTCTAGGTCATCACAATTGATTCATAATTAGATATTTTTCATTGTCTGTACATCAACAACACAGGTTTGACTCATAACTAGATATAATTTCAATTAAATGTATTTTGATAGTTCATTGAGGTGTTCATTATTGAGGACAGAGCGATGGCACTCATTAGGGGAGGCCTATGTCCAGCAGTGGACTTAGATACACTGACAATGATGATGATTGAGGTGTTCATTATTTTCTGAAAATCCATTGTTAACAGTTAACTCGAGTTGCTTTGCATGATCTACAATATACAAATTAAAAACTTAATATAGCGCCTGCAGTCCCTGAAGGGGTAGCTAGAGGAGTGTAGTACACTCCCATGTTTCACCAGTTACTTTTACATAGCATGAAATAGGTTTTGAGCCTATTGCCAAACACAGCATAGATCCAGACTCCGAGTCACTACTAGAAATTCTAAATTAGAAAAATCCAATAATACTCAATTTGAAATTTGAACCCAAGACTTCCCTATTGGCAGTCATACTTACAACCACTCGACTATCGAGGCAGTCAATACATACACTTACAAATCTTATACAAATCATATACGATATATTATTGTGTATATATGTTTCCTGTTAAATTGTTTTCACAAGGACACTTTATTTACTATAAATAAATTAATGTTTAGACAAGTTTAGTAAATTTTTAAGTAACAATTATGATACACTTACCTGTACACAACTAAAAGTATATATACTTTCCTGATAACAGTAAATACCCACAGAAACTAGTAAATGATTGTAAAATTTTCTTTCGGTTTTAATAATGGATCTGTCCAGCAAAGTGAGTCAGTTTTGCTTAATGTCGGATATATTTAACCTAACCTGCCCAATACTGGAGGATCTGCAGCCAAGTAGTTCACAGTTTAATTAGGTTAGGTTTGCCAACTGATAAATTTGTTCCGCCCATACAATTGAATGAATAGCACCAGTAAAAGAGCTGGATACATTAAAATTATAGACTCTCATTATTAATTAAATCCTTTTCATTGCTGCTTTCTGTTATTTGTTACTAAAATAGTACAAGACTAAGGCTCACCTGTCTTGACCAAATAGGACAAATACTGAATGGGGGAGTTAAAAGTCTCTAAAACAAATTTGCATGTATGAAGACAGTGATAGATGTGGAAGAAATGTGGCAAATTTGTAAAGAGAGAGGTATTTTGAATCCAATGTTCTCTGCCTCACCTGTAAGGGATCTGCTGTGGTGACATATTATAATATGTGAGTTTTCAATTAACAATATGTAATTAGGGGACGTTCATTAATTACGTGACGCGTTTTTCAAATTTTTTTGACCCCCTCTCCTCTCATGATGACATTTTTTAAAATATGAGTGTGTAGTGTAAATGCGTTGGATTTATTTTAAAAAGAAAAAAAATAATTTCGACCTGCCCGTAGAATAAAGTTCCATAAGAACATGTGACCAACACACTTTTTCTTTATTTTTTAGCCTATTTATATCTGTATTTTACGGTAGTGAAACAAAATTTTAAATAAATAAAACAAAAAATTTTAAATAAATAAAACAAAAAATTTTAAATAAATAAAACAAAAAATTTTAAACCTTTGTTTCCCTACCATAAAATATAGACCTAAACAGCCTGAAAAATATAGAAAAACTGTGATGGTCTCATGTTCTTATGGAACTTTATTCTACGGGCAGGTCGATTTGCTCAAACTTTTATTTACGTCTAATATGGCTAGTATTTAACATTGCTCAAAAACTGGAATAGCAATAAGAATTTGACAATAAAATACTTAAATGGTAATTACTGCGATTTATAAAAAAATATTTATTCCAATTCAGTCCAGGGACACCCAAGTGCGGTCTCAAGATGGTAAGGAATCATATTTTACTTAGTTTGAAACTATTTTCTCGTAACTTTTTCATGTTTCTAGCGGAAAAAAAATTACGTGATATTTGCCGGGACCCCTCTCTCCCCAAAGTGAGATTAGATGAGATTCAACTCGACCCCTCCCACCCTTGAATGCTTTACGTAATTAATGGATGTCCCCTTAGTAACCTAAACTGAAAACAAAGTGCAAATAACAATGTACTATCCATTGTGGAATATACTTATGCCGTATAGTAGGGCATAAAAAGGGTTGCAGTCATACAGCTATACAGCCAGCCCAATATTTAACATTAATAATGTATCACCAGGAGATCTACTTGCATGTTGAACATGCACACTTATGTTATAGTCTGAAATCATATTATTTACCTAGGGCAGGTATCGCAGTAATCGCATGTAACTTTTAAATCATAACGCAATATCACGCCTGTAGTCCTCGAGGGATAGGCAGGGAAGTGTAGTATACTCACATATTTCAGCATTTTCGTTTAGGTTCCAATATGGAATAGATGGTGAGCCCATTGCAGTATTCTGGACACAGACCCAAGCTTTGATCTACTACTAGAAATTTCGAGAATCGAACCCAAGACTTCTCGATCAGCAGTCGCGCTCGCGACCACTCGACCTACAACGCTGTATTTAAACAATATTAAGGTTTTCTACTGATGCATCCTCCAAACCTGTCACTCGCTACATCAAAGCCAGCTGTTTAGCAGTAGACATTTATGTGACCAGGGCCTGGTGTTGCGTTCCAATTTGAAGGGTACGATAGGCTAGAGAAATGTGTGTACCGTCTTTAAGGATAGAGACAATTGCCACCCCCTACCCTTTAGGGGCCTGTTGAGATTAATGATAGACATATAAATACTAAGACACAAGGTATTCTACCCATATATCTGTCAATTAGCCTAAGGCGTGTGACGTCTGCCAATCCGCACTTGACCAGCGCGGCAGACAGCATTAACCCTCTCATTCTGAGGTTCCAGCAGTGAAGATAAGAAAAAAATTCGACATTGCAAAATAACTTTAATTTAACTGTTGCAAAATTATCATTAACCGTTTCTCTATAATTTTGCACATCATGTGTGGTGCCTGCTTTCTGGGTGACTTCTACAGGCATATTACCGGTTTATATAACTTTTGTAGTTCTGGATATTGAAATTATTGCTAAGCCCAGAATTTAACACGAAACATTATGTCGAAAATTTGGAGACCGTAATGGTTGACTGGTGAATTAGTTGTAACGCTGATTTTATCGAATGTTTGTAAAAAAACCACTCGTCTAACTCGCAAAAGGACTCTTCGCGCTATGGCTGTCAGCGGCACATGATATACACAGCGAATATGTGTTTATTTTTAAAAACTCCTATGTTGTCGTCTGAGGCCGACAGTCGATACATTGAAATGTGTGCTGTCGCAGCGGGAGCCGCGTCGCGGAGAGAAAAAAGTAAGCTCGACACGCCGATAGCATCGCGTCCAGCAAGTGGTCCGTCGGGCCACGGCTCGGTTCGATATAAGACGTGTCTGTTAGCCGTGGCGGACAGTTTGTGAGCGGTGTCTGCGGATGTAGGGCTCGCCATGCGTTCGCTAGGCTATGCTTTGGTCGTGTCAATCTGTGTATTGTTACAGTGCGCCGGCGCCGCAGCCTCCACTTGGCAGCGGAACATGAGCTTCGTGTACCCTGACGCGCGGAGAGACGAGACCGTGGTCGACGACTACCATGGCACTAAGGTAAACACTATTGAAAAAATACAAGTTCCACGCAATTACCCACAGTTTGTAAATAAATCATTGTATCTAACAAAATGTAAAGTTACAAAAAAAAGTACGGCCACAAAATTAACAGCGCTCATCCGGCGATTACAAGTTTAGAGTAACACAATTTTTTTTTAATTCAAGGCTAAATATGTTTCTAATGTATCATACGATGTTCATAAAATCTGTTTGTTTGAGTAACACGTGAAGCAGCGCTAAAGGGAGTTATCTGTCCAGTGCGTTTGGTGCTCTGCCGGCCAATTAGCGCGTTAATCGTTTAATCACACGGAATGAGCTCGGATAGGATACCCAATTCGTCGCTCGCCAATCGCCGACACACATAGCTTGTGTACAATCCCAGGGTGTTGTTTACAAATATCGACTTGTGATTTCGTTGTCATTGCTTGTTGCGTCCGAGAACAATAGCGATGAGTCCCTATAAAGTAATCTATAATTTCCTGGTTGCCGTTATTTAGCAAGGATCTACAAATAAACTTATTTATCAACATAATGAATATAATGGACTAATGCGTTGTGTTATCCCGAATCTATTCATCTCCCGTGCTATGCCCCAACTCGACCCGTAGGAATGCAGGGATTTCATTATTTGATTTCAATTAAACTGCATCCACGGCTGCAACATATTTCAACATCATCGACGTCGCTGTTTTTCAGCTTGATATTTATGTTTTCATACTAGTAATGGTTGAACATTTTAAAATCAATTTTCATGACTCATCATCAGCCACGCAACTGAGCTCGATCTTCAGTTGTTCGCATCCAACTACTGCCAGCCACTAACGGCTAAGCTCTATTATTTAATAACCAAGAATCTGCGTAATGGACAATGTTGGATAAGAAATAAAAACAAATGCGATATTTGGGGCATAGCCATTACGTGAATTTTTTCACTTGGTAAAAAAGCAAGTTATCTTAACATTATAAAAACTAGATCTCATTGGTTAATTTAGTGCCCAACCCACAAAAATCCGTTATGGAGACCTGTATCGGGCAATGGAATGAGAAAGGTCGATGATGTTATTAGTTGAGTATGTTATTAGTTAAAATTCTTCCGTTGTAGTGGGGAAAACGTTTTTTTTTCTTCACATAAATAATGTGTTTTTATAATAACATACCGCGAAATGTGCTAAAATCTCACCCTAAATGTTAATACTCGTCGACCGCTGTCTGTACATGGCAAATATATTTAAAAATTCATAATGGCCTACCTTTATATACGCAAGAGAACCCAAAACAATATTTTTTCATTTTGTCTGTTTGTCTGTATGTTTGTGCACGCTAATCTCAGAAACGGCTTATCCTATTTGAATGCAATGTTCAAGATTATATTGTGCTGGGCTTCACCTAACATTTAGTGTTTTTTTAATTTAAATCGGTTAAAAAATAAAGAGGTTATGTCAATTTATTTTTTCAAAACTTACAAAATCTATGCGTACGAAGTCGCGGGCACAGTAGTGTATACATATTATTGATTTACTAGCAATTAGTTCCCTATTCGGTCCGCGAGTTCTTTTGAAACGGAAAATATAAATAATTGATCGAATATACAGACAAAAGAAGAAGTGCACAATTGTTCGTAAAACTTTAAAATAAAGTAATAAATTAAATTAATCATACAATGCCATTCTTACTCCTCGTATATCATATGTAAAAATAGCTTTAAAAGGAATGGGATATTTATACAGTTTTCCCAATTACAGGCCACTAAACCAACTCTTGAGCAATACTACTTATTATATAAAGACATAATATTTCCAGGCTTAATTCTCGAAGACCGAAACAATCAGTAAAACAGAAAAGATAAAAGCATTGTCGCCTTGGAACGTTCACGTTTTTGCCAAGGGTCCGTCGTAAAACTTTATTAGGCGCATTAAGGTCGTGGTTGAATCCTGTTTATGTAATCGCCTCCGGGGACCTTTACCAGGAAAAATATTAAGTGAAAAAAGAACATACAATGTCACCCCTGGTAAGATTATTTTTACTATAACCAACACCTTACGCGTCTTTGTACAGTAATTTAAAGCGTTTTCCTGTTTGTAGCGCGCCACTTCACGTAACAAAGGGATGAAGTCCGTTGCTACTGTTCTAGCACTTCGTTTGTTCTATTTCTTCATCTATGAAATGCTATAAAGTTCGTAATCACTAATGCGGGTAGACAAACAGTTAATTTTTTAACTACTTATGCCTATTGACCGTTAAAACCATAAAGTTAAAGAATTCTAAATTCAAATTTCAGCCCAAAACTCTTAAATATAAAGTATAATTCATTTCAAATAAAATTACTATAGCATAAACGTGAACGCGATCGTAAAATGTCAAAAGGAAAACAAATCAGGAAACAAATAAGTTAGCTAATTAAAAGTCTCTAGTGAATTTTGTTTTCTAATAAAATAACGCTGTGAAATAACAATTTAAAAACTGTGTTGTTTTAACATAATATGTTCTCGTAAATGTTTGAGTCGGAACTATCAAATGGCATGATATTGCTCAGAAATATACACTGGAGACATTTAATGGAGCGGGCTCGACCGCGGCACAACGGAAGACCCGCGGTGGATTGTTAGTAATATGCGGTCATCTGCGGTCGCAACCATTGTGTAAAATCGACATATTCAATGTATAATGTTAAGCAACCCCAGGCGCAGCTGTTTTTGGGTAATTGAGTGTTGGGTAATGATTTACACAGGTTTTTACAATCTTCAGAGAATAAATCCTCTCTGAAACACGAAAATGCCCGGCTGACAAAAACAACTGGCTGCTTTAAGCGCGTGCGTTAAGAATTCAGTTGTTATCGACATATGATAAGTACTAAACTTCACCAGAGAATACATCCGAACACATCCGACCCAGGTTAATCACTAGTCTATATTTTTTTCAACCCGCTCTGGGGCACCGTGCTGGTGAACGTCTCAAGGCTGTCAACATTGCAGCAGCGACTCCTGTCATTCAGTAGCACTATGACAATATCTTCTGTACCAAAATAAAACTCCTGGTCATATAATAATACTACAAGAATACAGTGCGTTTGTTATAAAATTTGATGATAAAAGTAACATGAACTGAATGACATAGCACCAGGACTTTTACGGTGTAACACTCGTATATGAAAGAATACGAGAATAACTCAATATACATTTTGAAAAGCCATCTGAAAGCAGAAAAGGCTATATTTTATGTTGTTTCTGATGGCTGTGTTCCTCGTGGCATAAAACCTGTTTACTAACTACGACGTCTTGCGTCGAATGCATCAGGGCGAACGTAAATTTAAAACGACGTTAAAGTCAGTTTTATTTACGTCGGGTACTTATTTATTTCAGTCCATTAAACATGCGCGTCTTAAATATTATATACTAGCTGTTCCCCGCGACTTCCGTTGCCGTTGCCAATATTTAAAGAAGGGAGTAACAATTTCATTAAATAAATTGTACATCGTAAAGCCTAGAATTTTTGAAAAGCGTCTAAATTCCTTCCCTAAAGCATGATTGTTGTGTAGCTCTCTACGTAATTTAAGGTTCTTATCAGGCTAGCCACTAGTTCCTAGGTCGACTCTTGGTGTGTTTTTCTAACTTGAAATTCCTAGTAACGTTTCGGAGTCTGAATTTTTGCCCGGTGTACCACAACAGATTCTTATCCTATTCCATGGCGGAACGTAAACGGAATTGGCGTATGGTGGGAGAATTCTTCACTCCACGGCCACCCTCTACAGGGATATACAGACGTGATGTTAAGTTCTTTCCTTAACTGTGCATTATTGCTTCGTGCTTCATGGTAGTAACATAATGTTACATAATCTTAAACCTTACCTGATTAAAGGTGTGTCAAATTAAAAGAAAATTTCATATCCGTCTTGCAATTTTATAGAGTAGCAGTTACAAACAAACAAAAACGCAGTAAATCTCTTAAGATTTATAAAATAGATATTGAATAGATATTGAAATCGTAAATTTTATGTTAAAAACCGAGAGCTGTTATGTTGCGAAAGTCATTTTCGTACGTTTCATTAAAATCTGCTTAGATGAAAATTATACAAATACCTAAGGGGGCGTCCATTAAGTACATGAGGTGATTTTTGAATTTTTATGACACCCCCTCCCTCACCCCCTCCATTTGGTGGTGAACACATATAAGATGAAATTTATTTGTTGAAAGTTTTTAATCTGTCGTAAACCTCAGTTACGAATAGTGTTACCCCTTCAAATTACCTCCTTTTAATAATCAGCGATGACCTTGAAACAGCTGATGTTGGGCATGAAGATCAGTAGATTTTACAACCATTTAGTTACCCAGTCGATCCAGCGTCTCTGTTTGTGTGAATAATTCAGTGAATATTACTCTGCTGAATCACATTCAGTGGCTCGTGACTTCAATAATACGTGGAAATGCAAATTTCATGGAACTGTTTGATTACATATGTACTATATGCACAGCGCCAAGTCGATGGACTAAGGAATGCATAGAAGATTTTGTCATGTAATACTTCTCGATTTTTAACAATTGTTCGGTTACAGGTATTAAAATTTTAAGAAAATGTATTCCTTCCAATTAAACGGCTTTCTACGTGCTCATTTCTTATGTAAAATTGTATGAAGAATTATTTACTAGCGGATTTTTTCATCTTGTTGATTCTTGTTCACCGCTAAATATAAAAATCTTTTAGTCGCAACATAATATACTACACGCCTCTGCCTACTCCTTTGTGGAAATACAAGCGAGATGTTACGATATTCTAATCGTACTAGTCTTGTGGTACGTATTACTGATATGATTCCATTGTTATCAATGTACAACATTACGAAATTCCTAAAATATATTTGTTAATAGTGTACTACAACATTTTCGCCAGTTTCCGAATAAGCACAATACGACGTTGACAAGTGAGCTGGCGGGAAGTCGCGTCTTCTTCGCGACGACGGGCTTACGGGGATCTGAGGAGCGTTCTCCATCATCCCACTTGACTGATTGTTTCTTCCAACCAGAGTTAAAGTTATTGTTAGTAATTATTACAAAACCAGCTTGGTTATAATTAAAATTATGCGTATATTGTGTTTACGCAATAGAATTCACGCCTGTATTGTCCCGAAGGTGTAGGCAGAGTAATGAAATACGCCTACGTTTCATCTGTTAATTCATAAGTTCCACGTTGAGCGAATATTCACGACAAATTACCGTTCTATGAACCTTTTCCATTTACAGATCTACTGAAAGAAATTTCACAGAGAAACAAACCGTACCCTCCTGCGTTCCTCTGTCTTGTACGGTATCCTATTAATGAATAAATATTATAAATAAAATGACAGACAGTTTTCGACTTCATCATCGTATAAATTACTTACCTATCAAAATCACATCGTATGAACTAGCTAAGTCTGGATTTGAACCCGGTGTGAAATAGTTTCCGACACTATTCTATCTGACGTATAATATATGTACATATGTATGTATATGAGGAAAGTGGAAGTACTTCATCATCCGTGTACCACTTCGGGGGAATAGTCGTTATACTATAAGCATATGAAAAGTAACCTTATTTTCTCATCAAATTTAATTGATACAAAAAACTTAAGCAAACGACACTGATAAGTGAGCTGTCTGGAAACCGAGGAGTCTAGGTAAGATCGGGCTTACTCGGATTTGACGATCCGGTCTCGTCTAGAGCGGTCGGAAACGGATGGTTTTGTATTTATTTTGTCCACACACATTTGCGTAAAATTTCTATTACTTAAATTAGTATATTAGGCTAGTATAATTGATAAGATCACGTGAATTTAGACTTTCAGAATCTTATCTGTTTTTGACACTGTATAAGAAATCGCTGTTCATATTATGATTTAAACGTATCTTACTTTCCTTATTACAATTCGGTGAAACGTTCGTTATGTATTTTAATATCATAACCATTATTATAAAGGTGAAGCCAACTATAAGAAATCGAGAAATAGGGTAGCACATGTTTATCTGAACTAATCGTTTCTAAAACCGTGATGATATTACGCTAAAAATCAACATTTGGGAAGAGCGTACAATTCATTACAACGTCAATTTCAAGTTTGGTAGCCAGCCAGATGTTTGCTGTTGGCTTGTCACCAAAACCATAGAATTTCATAGACACACAAATAACCTGTGTTACATCAGCTGCATCAGTTTAAACGAGTAGTATCACACTAATTGTAACCACTTTTCCTGAAATGTTTACACGGACAGAAATGTTAACTATATTTTAAAAGCGTTGTAGATATTTACAAACTACCGCGTGTCGGAAACATTAAATATCTGGGTACTATTCAATTCTACTTCCTAATTAATTAACATTGTTGCCTCGTGGTCGAGTGGCTGCAAGCGCAGCTGCCGATCGGGAGGTCCTGGGTTCAAATTCCGGATCGGGTGCTAATAAAGTTTTCTCTTTTAGAATTTCTAGTAGTGACTCGGAGTATGGATTTGTGCCCGGTGTATGGCATTATGCTCACCTCCTATTCTAAAATGGGACGTAACTGTTGAAACGTGGGAGTGTACTACACACCTCTA
>DWJK01000665.1:0-20576 GCA_018248815.1 Croniades pieria auraria
GTAGACTATGACCTTAACCCCTCAATATGAGAGGAGACCCATATTCCAACAGTGGAATGACAAATGGGTCGATTATTATTATTATTATATTTATTTATTATGTTCTTACTCGTATGAGTATCCATCAACGCCGATGTTGTCGCTGGAGTATCGAAGGATCTGCGCATCAGCATCAGGCGAGGCGGGGGCAGCCAGGGCGGCGACGACGCAAGCAGCGAGAACAATGAACTGTGAATAAAAAATTTAATGAATCACACATTAAAAAAGTCCCTTATTAGTATAATTAAATGGACTACTCAATGCCAAAAAAATCATAACATAAAACCGTTAAAATTAAGCAATGGATTTCCTGTAACGTCAAAACTAAAACGTGAACGACATTGGAATAATCGGAAATGAATTTATAATCTGTGATGCACATTAAAAAAGTGTAGTAGAGATCAAAAGACGAAGATCGATAAATCCATATGAATGGATTAAATAATTCCACACCTACCAATTTCATTTTTGTTAGGTTGGGTTTTAGTTGTGTTTTATTGTAAGGCAATCCAGCGACTGATGCTCCTCGCTGGGATGAGCGGGTATTTATAGTTCGGGTCGATCGAGGCAAGGACACGTTGCGACATTTGAACTCACATAGATCATCGGCCGATCTTCTTCTTAACGAAGGTTCTATGTCCGGTTGCGACGTCGCTTTCTGAAGGATGATTGTTTATTAATTCCATACCGTATTTTAATAAACTGGGAAGTGTATATATAAACTGTTGGATGGTCCGGGTCAAAGTTCGCGAAGCGCGCCATTTTGATATTTAGAATCGTTAAGGAAATCGTTACGTAACACATAAACTCACCTGCCTTATGGTGGAATTAGATCCCATGTGTAACTTTTATCTGTAAATCCAATAATATTGTAAGAATTAAGTCATTGTGGTGTGCAGATTATAGTGTAGTGCAATAAATAACTTTCAAGTTGGCAGTACCTCTACTCTAATCACTTTTATTTTTAATGCCTTATCTATATGTGTGTAGAATGATAGAGGTCTACCGTTGTGTACGTCACGAAAAAACTACAGAATAGATTTAAACCAAATTTTTTAAAATTTTAATCCTTAGACACTCGGTTTTCATTAAAAAAAAATTATTACGATATCTTCATTTAATGTAAAGTTATTAAAATTTTAAGAAACTACAATGTTAAGCCTTTTTTTAAGATACCAAAGTATATCTTTGTCACCATTCTTTTTATATATTCTTCGCCGTATATAAAATATATTTAATATCATAAATAAAGCAGACGAAGTGGCGTGTATCAGCTATTCAGACATAAGGCATTCCAACATAGTGCCCGAGGTGGCCACGTGTGTGTGACTACTGTTGAAAAAAACTTCAGTTCTATTGTAGATGATATTAGACATATGAGTATGTAGACCCCAGTGGCCACTTATCATCAGGTACTTGGCACGTGTCAACTAATTATATTACATGAAAGTAAAAAAGGAAATTACAGACAGCATCGGCAAAAATAGATTTTATTATAAAAAAATGGAATATATTTTTATACCATGTTTTGCGTATTACTCAGGTTCAAGTTAAATACACATTTAATGACAATCATCATTACAAATGTACTGAAGGGTTTTGATATTGAAAAGGGCTGCGTATTTGGAAAACCGATAATGTCAGGCTTCGAACTCGGGCCAGATGACTGCGAAAGGGAGGTCGCTAGGCCATCAGCACTTGAATATCTGATAAACTACCACTTTAGAGAATCATTGGACACTTTAATTACTAACTTCATAAATAACAAGTTCTCATTCTACGCTGCTCTTAGTAAACGTACTGATTTCATAATACATTAAACTAACTATATGTTAGACTTCATATTTACACCACCGTATATAAAAATATACCAAAATGTGCCAAAATATATGTAATATTAATAATAATATTTGTAACAAAATAACATAAAATTCTCCATCTAATAATTGCGATAAACATGTTTTTCATGGATTCTCATGAAAAAAGCTTCCAAACACGTTCGTTATGCGGAACATTTGCAACTTTTTTGTTATCGCACAAAAAGTAAAATATAATATTATGAAGTATAAAATGTTGTATCGGATATTTTGCTGATAAAATTACTGTACAAAAAATTAAGTTCGTCATAGTTTAAATTTTTTTGGCCGTCAAACAACGCCATCTGATCGCTAAGCAGGCAGAGCTTGTGTCATAGTCATCAGGCAGCTGATAAATTACACTTACATATGTATATTGTTACAGGTATATGTTACTTTACACCCCGACGCCACAATTTTTGCATGGTCCAAAAAACAGGAGTACAGCTGTTTGAATTGTTTAAGACAATGGCAGCAATGATAACCAACATGATTGTCAAATTGACCACGGCACAAGATAGGTTCGTCTATTTCGTGGACCGTTGCTGCAGCAGAAATTTAATTGTATTTTTCCTATTGACTTAATTTTAATTACTTCTAAATGTTTTTAAATGGGCTTTTCATTTGCTATACATTGGCTTATTAATTTTTATAGGTGTTGGTGAAATGTTTTCATTTGCTTTGTCCTCGAATGACCGTATTTTCTTTCTTAGCTAGTTGCTTTTTCTTTCTTTCTTTCCATCTACGTTTGTCACACAAATAGGCCAGCCAGATTCAGATTATCAGTCAGAGACAAAATCGATGACAAGTTCATTGCTATGAGTAATTTTTGGTACTGATGTGGTCATAACATTATATCGGGAACCGGCGACCACGTTTGACATAAGTAAATTGGACCGCAATATGTCAGTGCTGGAGATAAACAATTTATAAAATAAAAATATTATCAACAAAACGGTTTATCATCATCACTATCATCATGAGATCTGGTTGTTCGAGTAGTTGTAAGCGCGTCTACTAATCGCCAGGTCCTGGCTACGATCTGATATTATTGGACTTTTCTAAATTGAAATTCCTAGTAGCAGCATGGAATCTTGATTTATGCCCGGTATCTGTCTATAGGCACACCCTCTGTTCCATTGTGGAACGTAAAATCGGCGAGAGGTGAAGTGTACTACACTCCTCTGCCTACCCCTTTGGGGGAATACAAGCGCGGTATTATGATTTTATCATCATCATTTCGTCTCAATCCAATGCTAGACATAGATTTTCTCCAATGAATGCTATCGTGCCCTGTACTCGACTTGCCACATCCAGCTCCTGTCTGCGACCTTATTGTCCAACAGCTTGCTTACAGTTAAAGACCAAATCTTGACTTTTAAAACTTACATAATTCCTTATCGCATAGTTATTGCAAATATATTCATTATGTAAGTGTAAAATATATATATTTGTATATTCAAATATATATTTTTAAACATTTGGCATTCGGTTTTGTCTGCCTACTCAGTGAGAGTGAATAGTCTATAATATAAATTAATAAAGAAAGTACCATTATTAATATTAAGGCATCAGGCTGTTCTGGGAGTGAAGTGACGCAATGCAAGTATTGATGAGGATGATTTCATCGCTTATTCATACGTGGTAACATTTAAACGCAGCGGAGACACCCGCGAGATACCGCGTGTACCGATACACATTCCGACACTGACATCTCACTGTCTGTAGAGAGCGCTTTAAGTTTGTTATAAAAAAGTAACATCACGCCTGTAATCCCCGAAAGATTAGGTAGAAGAGTGTAGTACACGGCCACGTTTCATCAGTAACGTTTACGTCCCATGTTATGTAGAGCCCATTGCCATACACCGAGCACAGATCCAGACTCCGAGTCACTGGTAGCAATTGTAAATTAGAAAAATCCAATGGCACTTGACCCGAGATTTAAATCAATTTGAGTTCCTTGAGTTCCGCTGGTAAATACATTGGTCGAGTAAATACAAGATGAACTACTGATCCCGAGGCCCTGGATTCCACCCGACGTTCGGAGTAAGTATTATTGTGTTTGAAATTGAAAGTTTCTGTAAATTTAATTATTTGAAATTGTCAGTGAGATGAAGAACTTGAAACTCCCAGTAGCAGCTCAGAGTCTGGATTTCCGCCTGGTGTATGGCAATAAACTCACACTCCCTGCTATTCCGTGCTGGGACCTATAACATCAATTGTGAAACGTAATAGTACTACACTCCTCTGCACACCTTGGAAAAATACAGGCGTGATCTTATAACAATATTACTTCATACTTGTAAATTCACATAAGTATGCTATTCATATAAAACTGCAGTACTTTTATGCAAATAAACACAAGAAGATTTTGTAACAACACATAAATTCATCCCACGCGTACATTTAAATAAAAGTTCGACCAAAACGATCATAATCTCTTGTAAATGTAGGACTTATGATTCATATTATCAGTATGTATTTGCCTGTGATAACTGTGTCTTAGCTCGCAACTTGAACGGCGATATGTAAACATTTAAAAGTTTATGGAAAGGTATCTTTTATATATTTCCAAGCAAGTTCAATGTCGACTACTAAATTATACTCCTGAATATATATAGGCCATTAGTAGACACAAAACAGTCAATAATGTCAAAAATAACTGTAATTTCATATTACAGTTATTTTTGACATGCAGATGTTACACTATCTTCTGTGCGCTTATGCAGTTGTGATGTAAAAAATTTGTGTCAAAGTCACTTACACCTTTGAAGTGATTTGATATGAAAATAGTGAATGGAACGACAGCAGCCGCAAGTGCTCCATGGTGTTTGTAGATACCCGCATCCGTTATCGAGTGGAACTGCAGGAATATTATTTGTCACTAGTTGCTTTTGGGCTATTTGATGTCTACTAATTATTTTAGTCGCCGTTTAATGTTCTCAGCTTGTGCTGTAGCTCTTTTTGCTGCTAATACGCATGTGGTGAAGAAGAACATGGTGAAAAACCAGCACGTTTAAATTTCTCCAGAATATTCTCTCAAGCATATGAAGTCTACCAAAGTGGATTAGGATTATTGTCTTGGATAATTATAGTCAAATAACTTTACGCAATATCTTTAAGCGTGTGACGAGAGGTCAACTAATAGACATATAATAAAAAAGGTTGGTGATGCTGAAGTCACTACTCATAATTTTATACTATAGTCACTATCCAAAACTTACTTTATTTGGTCTGGATTGTCTCGTTGGTTGAATCGGAAGGTCCTGGCTTCGAATTCCGGGTCGGCTGCTATTGGATTTTTCTAATTTAGAATTTCTGGTAATGACGCGTAAAACGTGGGAGTGTACTACACTCCTCTGCCTACCCCTTCGGGGATTACAGGCGTGACGTTACGTGTTACGAATCTTATTTTATACAGTCTTCAATCATCAACCAGTCAATTTCAGAACTACTTTGACTATGGAACAATATTCTCTAAGGCGTCTGAACTCTGTGAAGCCGCAAGTGGACAAGGTGCAGACTTATGACAGTAACCTTTCTCATTATTAAAAAAGAATCTCACCCAGAGTACCATAAAAGGCTAGATGATGCTAAAGATGATTATAACCTATCCTGTGGAAGCAAACATGAGATAAACACAAAATCGATACATAATTATGATCGCGTCGCCACACTCAATAGGTTCTTGTGCAATAGGACATACCATGTGTTTTAATATATATCATAAGCATTCCGTTCCCTTTAACATTAGAAAAGCTACGCGTACGACTGGCACGCGCGGCGCTCCGACGGCTCAGCAAAGGCCACGCCGATGAACCGGTTCGCTAAAGTTCTGTATTTGTAAATTAACATAGAGCTAACAGTATATATTTACACGTATCAAGCCTCACGTGTCCTCTTGTACATTCCTGTCGATTAATAACGTTAAAACTATTCCCATTCTTCATCTTTACATAATATTATCTCTAATCCTCTCTATTACTCAAAAGTTCAAGGTCACCAGTCTAGTAATACAAAAGCTAACATCGTAATGTTCTCGCTATCTGTGCTTACCTCTTTTTCGATCCTGCTCTCGATTTCTCATTGCATTTTCTTTAAAAAAACATTTTGAACAAAATGTGTGTAACTGTTTACATATATGAATATTCTAGAATACTTATTCACATAGATGGTTTTTGGCTGAATCCATATTTCTGATCTACTACAGGGAACAGCCCAGAATATCCTTCACCCAGCTGCTCCAATACGTTTAACTGAAGATAAAATAGATATATGACCAACACTTAAGTATATCTGTAGTTGTATTTTCAATGTATTTCAGTCATTTTCATTAACAACCTTTTTATTATTCCACTGTTGGGAAAGGATTGTTGAATATCGATTGAGGATTAAGGCCATAAACTGTCACGCTGGCCCAGTGCGAGTTGGCAGACTTAGCACACCTTAGAAAATATTATAAAGCACTTTACAGTCTGCAGAACCCCTCACAATGATTTACTTCCGTTGAAGCAAGTGACATTCATTTTTAATACGCACATTTCTGTAAACACTCGCTAGACATAAGAAAAATTATATGTATGTACATGTGCAGGTATTAATTGGACATTATGATGCAACATATTGTCATTACTGTTAACGCCAACGCAACCGGCTGCGTTGTGATCTAAGATGGCGATTTCCAAACAGGCTACTGATTCATCTTACACAAATCATAATGAGTAGGTTTTGCATAACGCTCTTTTAAGAATCATTATCTTCGTAAAAACCTATACGGACTCAGGGTCAACTGCATTACGAAATAGTCGTCCGATCCCTATGCTATTATTAATAAACATAACAAATTTAAATATTGTTTTTTATCATAAATTCCTAAAAAATAACAGAATTAAAGTATCAATCTTTTTAAATATTCAAGCTCTAAATGTATAACCGTATAATCGGAATTCGGTTAATATTATTGTTGTAATTAATTTGATAGAAAGAAATGTAAGATCTGGCCCTGACTATTGTTAACTAGGTATTAACTGTGGTGTAGTGATCCGCTACAATTGTTACATAACTACATCACTACATTGTTGAATGTAATGGATGCAACTACTGCACCTACAAAATGGAAATAAAATATCAACCGTTAAGGACAACAATTTAAATACATTGTAAATGTTATATGCATATATATACTTGTGATAATTGATCCCAAGTATGAATTAGGATATATCATA
The DNA here is from genome assembly GCA_018248815.1 of Croniades pieria auraria. NCBI lineage: Eukaryota > Metazoa > Arthropoda > Insecta > Lepidoptera > Hesperiidae > Croniades > Croniades pieria. The sequence continues at coordinate 7,121 of DWJK01000665.1, forward strand.
TATGCAATAGGTATGTGTGTATGTATTCAATTCAGCATCCAAGATTGATTGGGATAAAGCCATCAGAAACCCGCAGTTAAAGTATTAAACGAAATAAACAAATATTTTTTTACAAAAAATCGCTTCATATAATATCTAAAATTATTAACTTTAATAAGCTTTCAAGTAACACAAGTGTCGAATAACACTACGGTAGTTCAGAAATTCAAATGTAGTTAAGCGCATGTACAGATAGCACAGTTACTCATAAACAAATAATTTAAATGGAATTGTGCAGTCACGTGAAGGATTTTTTTATTGTACTATTTTATTGTACGGCTAGCAGCAACAGGACCTCAAGGCTTTTATTAATATACAAACAAACTTGACCTAAATGAGTTTACGACTAATATGAATTTACACAAATAACCTTGTCCGCGTAATCAGTAAAAACTCAATTTTAAATATCATAAAACTCTAGCTACGCTCGGTATTAACATGCCAATATAAATATCACGCCGCCAGACTGACTTTAACTTGAACCTAAGCCTAACCGCCCATGTTATAATATCTATAGCAATAACATCGTGGCCATCTCTAAAGCCTGTGGTAACATTTGACACGCGGACCTGCTCAGCAAGCTTCCCCCATACGAATTATCTTCTGGACTGGGCGGTTAGATTTCTGATTTCTTAAAGAATCGACCCATATGAGTATTTGTAAACGGCTACTCCTCGGATCACCTCGATGTTAATATCATCTTAATACAAATCTACGCTGTCCGCCATCACAAGCATATTTTACCTAGCACTGGATCACATGATTATAATTAACCGACTACCAGCCGAACGAGCTACGGTTACACCAAATACGTTTATGCAACACACTAACAGAGTTTTAAAAAAACTCATGCGAAATTATAGACCACGTGTTAATTGATGTATCTAATTGTTCTTAGACACACTTTTGGGTATGTATTTTAAATTATGAAAGCCGTAAATGATTGTTAGGTTAAAAAGCATAATATAATAAAATGATTAACGTATGAGAATAGATAGGAACTTAGAAGAAATACATCAAGTCTGTGAGGATAGAGATATTTGGATTCCTTCTGCGTACCCTGTAAGGAATCTTGTGTGATGGTATTAAAAAATGTAATCTTCTCATCGCCTCACAAATTCGCAGGCAGCAAATCAATACCTGGTCTGATTATTATCAATCGAGGTGATATCTGAATTGTTTGATGAATTTAGTTATTATGTATTTGTAACAATAACTTCAAATACCATATAAAAAAATGGCCAACGTGCAATAAAATTAAAATTTAATGGGAGATCAGTTACAAAAGCTGCCTAGATTGGTCTAATGTTTTCTAACCCAATCTGCTAGACTGACCTTGTGGGTTCGGTCCCCACTTTGGACAAACATTTGCCTCATGAATGCTAGTTTGTGTATGATTATACAGTTATCTATATAATGTACATGTACCTCATCAGCTATTTAGACAGAAGAGACTGCATTTTATTTGCCATAAGATGACCCTAAAGTTGTCCAAAGGTATTACTTTTATTTGTCTTGAAGAGCTTTAAGGTGTGCGGGTTTCATCACGATGTTTTCTTTTACAATCACGACAAGAGATATTTGGTATAGAACACTTATTTTTTGTACATGAGCGCGCACGGATTAGAATCCAGGACCCTCGAAATAAAAAATTTGACCCTAAACCACTAGCCTAACACAGATTTCCGTCAATACATACACTCACATAAATAAAGTTAGAAAAAGAGGTGTCCCTGACTTATCAGAACAAATACCAAACATTCGCTAATAATATTACCAAACTGAGCAGATGTGCTTATTACGAAGCAATAAGTACGCCATTAAGTACCGTATACATCACATGTGTACCAACTGTACCTACCAACATTCACACACATCACACATCCGCAATTTATCTCACGAAGTCACTTAAAGCATGCTTTATTATCAAGGAATAAGGTTCAAAATTGATTGGATTTCTCGCGTTCGTGGAGGGCAATGAACATGCAACATTGTCACTTGTAACGTCTTTCACGTTTGAACGTGTCGTACTGGCAACACTACGCCACATACACGCATACAAAATGTCAAATCTGACAACTTTGCACTCCGACCCTTTTAGGTACTTAACTTCACTAATATTTCTATTCACTGACACCATTTTACCATTAAATGCGCACCTTAAAAATTTAAAGGTGCGCATTTAACGGTAAAACTATATTTTTATTTAATAATACCGTTAAGAGAGATAAGGAAACTTACTGCAATGGTGATATGCGTTTTCGTAAAAGTTTGCAAACGACAAAAGCAACTAACTACTCAACACTCGCATGGACAAAAAATTCAATATAAATTAATACAAGATACAATAAAGATTAACGCAATACATAATCCGATTTAAAACAAGGTACAAACTAAATTAACACAAGATACAGTCTTGATTAATAAAAAATAATAAAATAATAATAATCGACCCATTTATCATTCCACTGTTGGAATATGGGCAGACTATGGCCTTAATCCTCTAAACGCGCGGAATCACGAATCTAGAAACACGGTAGTGCGACAGCCAAGTTCGCAAAGTAAAAGAGCGATACGTTAGCAATGTATTACATTATATGAAGCATTTCGGAGCAAAACGTTGTGTATGACAAAAGATATGATTGAAGCAAATTAGAAAAAACTTAGTATTCAGTTAAATCTCACTTCTTTTGTGAGCGAAGCCGTCATCCGACTACTTATCTTGCTTACTTTTGTTGCCAATTTTTTTATAAAATAACGAATTGGCCTTCTTTCACATTAATATTTTTGGAAGGAAGTAAGATCATGCCTGTATTCCCCGAAGAGGTAGGCAGAGGAATGTAATACACTCCCACATTTCACCAGTTACGTTTAGGTCTCACAATGGAATAGGTGGTGAGCTTATTGTCATACACCGGGCACACATTCAGACTCCGAACCACTACTAGAATTCTATATTAGAAAAAGCTAATAGTAACCGACCCGGGATTTGAACCCAGGACCTCCCGATCGGCTGTCGCACTTACAATCACTCGACCAACGAGGCAGTCAATGAGTTTTGGAGAGAAGTATTTCACAAATATCCAATTATTATTATACATTTTAAAGGCAACGTACGTAAAACTAAAAAAGTTTGACTTTTCGACACTCCTCAAAGATACGTATGTATAACGCTTTGCTCATACGAGACCAAATGACATCATCGTTTAACGCCATTGGAAGAAACGTTAAACCACATGACAATATGTATATCAAAATGTTTAATCAAAGCGCCGATTTATTTATCAATAAATCTTATGTAGCCTCTGTCAAATGTGACACGACATTAGCATTTAAGATGTTATTTAAACAAAGGATTATATTATTTAGAATTTTTCGTATACATTTGTATTAATTTTAATATATATACATGTATGTGAATATATTTTCGTATGGAGAAGGTTTTGGTGCTATTTACTTTGTTATTTCATAGTTACTAGGCAACTATAAACCAATTATTTTTATATTAAGACTGATATAGATAATAAAAAAAGTTTAGGACGACAATTTTAAATATAAATTTTCATGTTAAACTTAAACGATATAGAAATAGATACACTGCAGCGCCACCTGATGGCGGGCTACAATAATAGGAACAGCAGAAAAACCTTCTCCATAAGAAAATACATACATTATATGGTGATCTTTTGTTGATGGCTCCTCGATTGAGGGTTGAGATTAGCATTTTTACACGTATACAGAATGCCTTTGAGATATCACTCCCAAATGCCGTCATCAGGATCATCATCAGTAGCAATGGCAACAGCAACAACAGGAACAGCAGAGGCAGCAGGAGCAGCATTATCATAATAATCATCATCATCAACCCTTTTATCTTTTCACAAGTGGATACTGGTCTCCTCCCAGAGTGAGAAGAGTTAAAAACCTAAGCACATTGACCATATACAGGCAGACGTATCTACCTGATGTGATATTTATACACTCCCTTATCCACCTCTACACACCTGTACCTGTCCCCCTTCTCCATCATGTATAATCGACTTGTCAGCAAGATCTGGCCTGTTAGGCAATAACACCGCTTAGCAGTTTTAATAGATATACAACACCATCAGTCTTGTTAGATAATAAATTAGTTATCCCTTGATAGCCATGGATAATATATCATAGAGTTTCGCATGCAACTTAATATATTTAACTTAATAGCCATCACGAGCCATTAAACCTAAATGAAAAGTCATTTAAACACACGTTGATGGTTCTATTGACATTTTAATGGACAATCAATTCTTATCAAATTTTTGCAATTGCATCAAACTAAATGTTGCATAATATGCAATCTATCAAACCAGACAAGCAACACGTACTCAATATGTTTAGTTCCAGTAATAAATCATGTTGATCAGAGTAATGTATGTGCTAATGTTACTTTCTTATCAAGCCGTCAGCACGGCTCTTTCCGACAGATTTGTTATGAATTTACAACTACATGATCTCTTGTATATGGTTTGTTCTTTTCACTTATTTCTGACTCTTTTTCCATAAATAAATGTATGTCACAACTATAAATGTACGGTTGGTAAACAATTATCAGGCACGTCAATCAATAATATAGACACTACATTATCAGATTAGCCATTAAAACAATAAAATTTTGTATTATCGGACGTGGACGTGGAAGCTGAAGTGGCAATAGGCTGGTCATATATGTCGCAGAACCGATAGCTGCTGGAGCAGACGTGTTCTGGAGTGGAAACCGCGACTTGGCAAACGTTGCGCGGGACGCCCTCCAGCTAGATGGACTGACGATATACGCAAAGGGGCTGGCAGTGGTTGGATGCGAAGAGCAGAAGATCGAGCTCAGTGGCGTGCCATTGGAGACGCCTATGTCCAGCAGTAGACGGGAGCAGGCTGATGATGATGATGATGATTATCGGACGAATAAATCTCTAGTGTCAAAAAGCTGACGCAAACATTTTTAAAATTTCACAAAACACTCCTTTGTGTCATTTTATCTGTCGAATTACACTTTTATATTATATTATTAATATTTTTCACATTATTTATTGCTACACCGATATTGTTAACCATTTATTGTACGTCAAAAATATATTTTACATTAGGAATTCGGATTCAGAAATTAAAATTTTATTTGAATTTAGAATATCGTTGGTATCTTTTTGTATTGGTCCAAAAATTTTGTCGTAATTTGGAATTTTTCTGACACTAAAAACAAACAAAACAGTTTTGTACAACATCTATTATTTTAAAATATTGTTACATTTTAGAACTTTATTTATATAATACTAAGAACGCATAGGACAATTTTATTAAATGTCTAAGGTATTTGCTGGTTTAGTTCGTATTTCTGTTTTGACGTGACACGAAGCGCTCGCGGGTCAGACGCAATTGAAGACGTTATTGAATAATGTTTTACGCGAAATTACTTGTGTTAGGACGTATGCCTAATGGAGTCATAACACTAGCTCATTGTGCATTAAACATGAGTACTCAAATAAAATTTAACTTAATTAAAAACTTAATCAACTTTAACTTAATTAAAGTATATAATACATAACAATTTTGTTATGAGAGATGATTTGACTTGTTTTTTACTTCGTCATGGATTATAAACGGTTTGGCGTGAATACTAATTATTATAAAGTCGCTCTATAATTAAAATACATACGCAATAACTTGAACACAACGACAACATTGTGATGACTTATGTGGTCCACCTCCAGTGATTTCATGACTACAACACGTTACAGCCGTGTACAGTTCGCTCGCAGGTGTGTTTCGTTGCTATTAAATATTTCTGTACATAAATTAACACATTTCCTTTGCTAATTCTCATTCGGAGAGGAGATCCATGTTTAATAACGGAACAGTAAATGCATTGGTGACAATGATTTAAATATATTGAGCTAAAAACTCCATTAAAACAAATCTTTACAGCACGTATAAAGATGCGAGACATTGTATTAGTGATAAGGTCAGCCTTGTCTGGCAGATACGCAACCTGATACTAGCATCCATAGCCTTTTACAAGAGTACTACAGATCCGTAACGATTAATCATACCGCTGCCTTAAGCTACTAACACAGGATTAGAGCCAAAATCAAATCATATTAAGTAAAATTTGATTTTGAGTCATCATTGCAATCTCGCTGCGGTCGGCGCGGGTACATACTCGTAAAGGTAATACAAAAACTATTCGGTCTATCCCAAAACAACATGCGTGAGTTGCGCGGGTACATAATTTTATTATTTGCATAAATACATAAATATTCACCAAACACAATAGGAAATTTGATTCATATAGACCTCGATTTATATATGGCTCGGTCATGTTTGGACATTGGATGTCTTTGGCTGCAGAGAATGGGATTATACTCTGTAATCAGACAGTTGCAAATTTCGAGGGGAATTGGTATCATGAACATACAATAATGGCGATTAGAATTTTCACCAAGACAATTTTAGTACAATTAGAAACATCAATTAATAACAGTTTCACACGCCAGTGAATGTTTTTCAGACTACCCACGTTCCTTAAGTATATAAAGCAGTCTTCGTATCACCAATGTAAATATAGATTGCAGTCACTTAATTGACTCGAAGAAACATAACTCAGTTTTAAACTCTAGTATCCTATGGTTTACTGTAGTAACATTCGCCAAATTAGGTCTAGATTAAAACTAGATTTTGATATCTATAATAGTCCCTATATTGTGATATCCATGTAAAGTTATCAGACAAAACATTTTTAAAAATACTGGCCATTTCAATCCGATATATTGCGTTTACGATAGCTTGGTCACTAAAATAAAATGTCCATGGCCCGATACGATCAAGTGTTAACCATGAAAAAAAAGATTATTTAAAAATGACATTTCTATAAATTAACACCCACATTATATCAGATAACGATCTATCAGCTGACCTTAACCAGGCTTTGTAATCTTGAGTGTAAATGTGATAACTGACATAATAACCACAAATCATCAGATATATTCTAAGAAAACTAACAGGGTACACAACACCTTATATAAGGCCATGATTATAAGGGATTTAAATATTCTTGACAGATACGACCTTTGTATGAAAGTAACGCAACACACGGACATGTTGTATGATTGTAAATTTGTCATTGTTTGTTAATAGAAAAAACAAAATATTTTTTATTATTTTATTCCCTAATGCCAAAAAATCGAGTTTTAGATAATTTTACCGATACATATTTGGCACTCGATGTTCCCTGTTTACCCCGCAAGGGACCTTATGTGAAGATACAAAAATATCAGTAATCATACAAAAATAGTAATAATTACAAGTATTATTTAAATAACTCTCTAAAATACAATCTTAAAGAATTCGCCTTATATGGGTCGAAAGACGAAAAAAAGGGTATCTTTCTGTGAATTGATGAATTATTTGTAAGGTCTTTAGGTAACTTCTGTTGTTTTACATTTTTTTTTAGAATTGACAAACGAGTAGATATGGGTAATGAGTAATCGCCTGTAACTGAACAATGAACTCCGATGAGGTAGCTCTGATGGGTGTTGAAATATTTTTTTAGGCCTAATACGAGTAGGTCACTGTTACCACTCTTGCCTTAGTTTCAGCAGTTAGTCTCAGTTACTTTCGCCTACCACGTGATACACGCTACTAGATGCTGGAAAATCAGCCTCTACTCCGGCGATCCTAGGTTCAATTCCTGGCGCACACATTATTTTCTACTGAATTATCATCGAAGATATGAATTCTGCTTTCATTTTGAGCGCAGACAAGGTCCGTGTCTCACAACGGAACGATAAGAGTTGATGATGACTGACAATACATTCTAGAATAGAATCATACAAACAGCGCTCTACAATAATTATAATAATGATTGCGGCTTTCTATTTAAACCTGCAGACGAAATATTTTATAAGAGTACATTTAAACCCACAGACAGTCAATAATACATCATTGAATAATAGCACCTTTCGTATTACTAAAGGTTATGAGTGCACCGAACGAAACCCAACCAAAGTGTACCAAAAGAGATTTGAACCCAGCTCTAAAGTTGCGTAATGATGCGTCAAGTAATTATAGAGATAGGTGTATATTGTGAACGGTTGTATGGAAACGTGTGTGAAAAGAGCCTTACCCACATAACTCGTCGTGAAAGCTTAACATTTGCACTTGACGGCGCATCCCAAATGCCACGCCGCCGCGCGTTTCAAAAGCCAGTGTCGCAAACCACCTGCTGCTAGGGTTACCATGTTTCTTTTTGTATCGTAAGTTGCTACTGAACTCATATTATCAGTAATGCAGTCGGAGAACTGTTGTAGTCTACGTTGAACACCGCTTATAATTTTGCGAAGTCTTAAACGAAACAAAATTGTCTATTCTAATTCTTAATTGTAAAAATCCTGCAACTGAATGTGTGTTGCTGATCTCACCATCGCATTCAGGCAACTGTGAAAAGCTTTACCAGAAAAATCCTGCCTTTAACCACTTTCAAATATAGTATATTCAAAATAAAAGTATCATTTCCAGGAACTCCGCTTATATTGCTGTAGTGATTAAGTAGTTAAGAATTCAGCCTCTCATTGGGGGTGCTGGGTTTAAATCCATGACGCGCACCTCTCTGCGTGAGTTTTAAGTTTAAGTATCACTTGTTAACGGGAAAGAAGAACATCGTGAGAAAACTGCAAATCTTAGAATTTATAAAAAAAAAATTTAAGCCGGGTGCAGTCTGCCAACCCGCACTTCGGCAGCGTGGCAAACTATGACCTTAACCCTCTCAATATGTGAGGAAACCCATATTCCAACAGCGGAATGATAAATGGGTTGATTATTATTACTATGTATATATTTTATTGTTGTGTAGTTTTATTCGAAATTTAAAAGATACCACCTCCTCCATGGTAACCCTGGACGACCCACTGACACCGGCCTGTCTCCACAGCGTACAGAGATCTTATAATACACCTCATCTGTGTAATCACAACCATTGCAAATATTTCTATGTTGTATTTATTTCCTTTGGTGAATCTGATAAATACGCTGTATCGAAATTTCAAGATAACCATGGGATTATATTTTAGGATTCAAGCGCTTAAAGTTTAGGTACTAATAACTCGTCAACCACGACCGCGAACTCCGCTATATTCCATCCCTTATTTCAGTCTGTTAGGGGAGGATTTAAAAAGTACCCGAAATTCTTTCACGATTTTGAGAGGTTTAATTTTAAAGTATAGTATATTGTTTGGATTTATATCGCATTTATAACAGCATGAATATAAATGACTACCCTAACCAAGTACATGGATTTTCTTTACTTTAAAAGCTGGCACACTGTCATGTAGTATCTGCAGCTGAGGAATGATAATATTTTACAGGATGATTGAAATCACAGGTAATATTGCGCAATAGATATGTACGTAACCCGTTAAATTTTAATACTAGGTATGATTTTATAAAAATGAAATAATACTTTGATGTTACTAAATATGCTACCTAATTTTCTGGTATTTTGAACATTATTGAGATATTTTGAGGCGCAATTAAAAAACAAAATATTTTTGTTACATCGTTCGTCATAATTGAATCGTCATCGTCATAATTGAATAATAATAATGTTTCATTGAATAGCTCAAAAATTGGTTCTAATAAGAAATAAACGAACACAAACAAAATTGCAAACTTGTTGTTAAACAATAGTTTTATGAATCTAACATACAGATTAAATACCATACACTTAATTTTAACTTTCAAACACGTCGCTGCTACCCCAATACTAACAAACGCATATATTTACATACCATAAGCATATGGACATTTCATATATTCCAGACAACAAATTTATAAGCTAAATAATCCATAATACAATCAATTTAACCTCGTTACGAGTCCGATAATGCCGAAATAATGGGTGTTCGAATATTCATTATTTATCTCGAGAATCTTAACATGCAACACGACGCGTCAGGTATTTATATGCTCGTCAAGCAATTACTTACGGGAGATGTCATATCTTTACGCATTTTTATAGTAAGTCACTGACAGTTGTAATTTTTTTTTAATATTGCATTCGAATTAGTTACAAAACATCGCGATTATATTCTATAATTTTAACTATATTTGTCATGAAATTATGTTGAGATCAGAACAATTATATAGAATTATCTGTAACAGAATATTAATGATACATATTTATTAGAAATTATTCTTACAAATTCTCACTAAATTATATATATGTGTATCAAGACTATTTTTCGTAAGTGACAGGTCACTTTTAATACTCGCATATTACGAAAATCGATTCTGTGACCTTTCGCCACCCATCGCGCACAGGTTTGATCTTTAACTTAATGAATGAATAATTTATTATATGGAGCAATTATACAGCATGTTTACAAGAAACAGAACATAAAAAACGTATCCACACTCGCCACTCACAGGAAATGTGAGCCAACAACACAGTTACACAATTATCTAGACTTATTTGGAACTTAAGATCCAAGAAGTTGGCAAGAAGTTCTTGGCGAAGAAAACATCTTGAGGAAACCTGCATACTGTTCTTCATAACGTTCTCTAAGTCGTATTAAGTTTAGTATTCATTGGTATTTTAAAACATTGACAAATAATCCAGTTACACTAATTAGGTTTTCATAAATAATCGAGTTCAATCAAACAAAAAATATATACCTGCCTACATATAGAAAAATAATAAAATATAACAATAAGAAAATATATTAATCGTACGAATTAATGTAGAATTTCATAATACTACATCCAATCACATAAGAAATATGCCGTTTGAGATATTAAAAAAAAATTCCTTTTGAGTCCATAAAAACATTGACAGGAAAACATGAAAATATCAATTGATAACACGAGTAGTCTTATAAAATGAAAACGTAAATAATTGATCATACATATTTACATAAAAAGGCATAAATAAAATGTAAAGTTGAACAACTTAATCCATTAAAATCACTTCTTTGCAGAGATAGAACATATTTGTCAAATAACTAAATTATTCAGTATCTAGTATTTGGAAGAAGCATGTCTGGTCTGTAAGGATAGAGAATTTGGTATTCGGTGATCTTTTCCTACCTCGTAAAGGCCCTGACATAACGACGTAAAAGTAATTCTTTTGAATATTTTTCTAGCCGCGCCTCACAAGCGATTCATAATGAACAACTGGTTCGAACGGAAACCCATCACGTGCGTATCTCGTGCTTCGGAACCTAATATATTAAACAGTTATCAAACAACTTTATTTTTTATAAATGTAATAATTATCAGTAGAGGTGCTAACGTGAGAAAGTGTGTGATGTCTTCGATGGTTCGGACACGTTCAGAGTTGAAGGTTTGAACATGTTCCAACATGTACTCATGCTGCCATCATGTCATCAATGATAAAATACATAGAATAGACATAGCTTAAATACCAGTGTTCATCACACAAATATTTGTTTTGAGTGGAAATCGAACCAAAATTCCCCAGTTAAGCAATCAAGCTAATGAACCCCAGAACGTGAAGCGAATCAGCTGATTTAAAATCAAGCATTAATATATTCATAACTTTTTATCCAAAAATCTGTCAAAACTATATATATATACACCGATAAAGTTGGTGGAACATTCCGGAATAGCTTGTAAAAGTCACGGTCCAGCCCTGACACCCGACCTCATCAGTGCTAAAGCTGATGTCAGCATGACGCGGCTACAGACTGAATCACTTCCACATCTAAAACCAGGCGTTGACATTACGAAAGCTAGCGTACATACGTGTATTGGCATCCAGCCTAATTGTTGCCGCGGGTCTAACAAAAATTAAAGTACGCTAGTACTAACTGACCCGTTCCTTCAATATAGTTTCTAAGACCAACCACTGAGTCGTGGACTGTTGGTCCGATTTCCACGTAGGATTTTTGTACAATGAGCAAATATGTTTGTCCTATGTCTGGATAAAAAGAAAGTATTCGTGTAAGTGTATACCTACTTAGTCTTGCCATAAATATTGTTACAAAAAACAATATTTTTTTTATTGTACGTAACATTTATTATTATTACAGTGTGTTAGTTTAATACATTAATATAAAAACATTAAAAATATATAAATATTATTCGCAGTGGGCTCCATTGGCTACAATACAGTACTTTAAACGTTGAGGCCAGTTATCAAAAGCAGCACGCACTCTTTCTATGGGAAAATTCTTCACTGCCAACCGTATGGATTGTTTTAGGGACTCCAAATAATCATAGCGTTTAGAGCAAGCCTTACGCACTAAAACTGACGATAAATTATAATCCAGTGAAGTCAAGATATTTATTTATTTCTAGTATTTATTACTGACGGGACACTTTTCCATTAGTTAGTGAACCCAACAAGCGTTCTGACAATGAGTGGGAACCAAACCATCAGTTCTACTCTCACCCAGAATCATTATATTTCATAATTTAATGTGATCTATTTTATATGGGTGTCTAATTATAGAATAAAAAAGTGTTTAGAAATATATATGTATATACATGTATAATATAATATATACATAAATATACATATATATATACATAATATACGAATCTATATACATATTTAAACATATATATATACATATACTATAATTATGTATGTAGTCTATCCGCCATCTGGTTGCTATAGCAGAAGCTCTGCCTAATTTGCGATCAGAGAGCCGTGTAAGCAGTGGAACGTGTGGTTTAGTGTAACACGCATATCTGATGCATGTTGATGCTTTTAAGATGCAAAGGTGAGAGGAGACACTGAATGTATTTCTTGTTACAGCTATATATGGTAAAATAAGACATTTATATTTTATAATGTTGCATCTTGGGTGCATGAACAATTTATGAATATATTGGTTGCGTTTAGTAATTTGCTTATATATTAGAAACTTTATTAATTCTCATATACAACAGTGTTCCGTCATTCGCCTTATTCTGGTAGAAGTAGACGTTCGATATATACCTAATGTATACTCCATAAAAATCAACGCTAAATACTAAGAATGTCAAAAGTCAATATTACTTTATACACAAATAAAACTATACGCAAACGCAAATAAAACTATACTTATATTAAAACCAACACATGAATTTTATTGTCGACTAACTTTACCTGACAGCGCCTATTATAACATACATTCTACAGAAACGGGTGACGCAAGTTATCACGCTGATTCAAAGAAAGTTTACGCAATGTCGTCGCGGATCATAAAATAAGAATAAAAATCCAGCTCCTCTTCACCGTGACATATAGACGCTAGCAGCTCACCTTGACATGGCGCGAATGTCGCGCGCTGTGCATAATTAGAGAATACAGATAATAAAAAAACTGTAACTCGCTGGCGGGGCTCGGCACCGGAGCATTCGGCCGCCGCGTGACTGTGTTGTACAC
>DWJK01000666.1:0-20570 GCA_018248815.1 Croniades pieria auraria
ATATATACACACATATATATATGTATATGTATATATATATAGTAGGCAACACTCAGTTAACTTCATGGCTTCTCTTTAATCTCCCGAAAAGAGAGAAGTTATATCTGATAATAAAGACTTATAATATTTATGATATGTCCTTTTTGGAGCATTTATAAGTCAACATTTGTAAAGCTTACTTGAACTTTACCCTTTACATAACATTTATCTAAATATATCAAATATTTAATGTAAGTAAAATATTAAATGTATCAAATATTTAATGTAACCGAATTCTATACGTTATGTAAAATAGTGACAAAGTAAGTTTCTTCGCTAATTGTTTCGCTTACTTGTGCACAGCTTAAATCTAATATATGTAATAATTACACATTAGTGTTTTATTTGTTCTCATAGATACCCTTACTTAAGGATCCACACCATCGCACCAGTCTAATCCTGATATTTATGTAGTCATCAATGATACACACATAACGAGTTAATAACATCGCTTATGAAACATAGACTTGTGCTAGACAAAGAAACTGTTAGTATACCTTAAAAGACAGTCTGAGTGACCGCTAACACGGGTTTCGCCAAAATCGGTTCACTGGAGATATTCTTGCGTATGCCACGTACATTTGTGGGAAGGCTATTGAGAGGCACAGTGAGGCTCTCGCTGTATATCACGATACTTCTAAAGCCGATTTTCTTTAATAGAGTTTGGCATACAGTTAGATCGACTTCTTGAGTAAACAATGAAGGATGTGTGGTCCTCAATAGATACACGTCGGACGAATAGAATATACATGTTCTAGTGCGTCAAGGATCTGTTCTGTCCGCAACACTCTTTCTGCTGCATATACATAAATGATGCAATAATACCTGGTAATTTGAAGTGTGCAGACGACATCACCGTTGTAAAGAAATTATATTCCACTTGCGTGGACAAATAAGGACGTAATCCAGTTTGAGTAAGAGGCGGTAGTAAAGAGCCTTAAGTTCATTGCAGAACGGTATAATTGGCTCTAAAGCACAGGCGTATCGTTTCATCTTTCAAAAGTGTGTCTACCTCCCTATCAGTAACTATATATTGCGAACTATTGCGAATGGACCTGTCATCCGATCTTAACTTCAATTGTTTCATAGAATCTCAGGCAAAAACAGCGGTGCAAAGAACTTGGCATCTTGAACTAAGTGAGGCGGTACTTCGAACCTGAACAACTTTTCCAGCCGCAAGTGCGATTTTGCATGACATATTACTGTCGCCTGTGCGGCTTATCTGTTAAATACCAGCTAAATGCTTCGAACCTCGTGGAGAACCGTGCCAGACGACTGATTGGTAACGACAAACTTGTAGAGTCCAAACTGTATAGCCTAAAACATCAATGCAAAGTGGCTCGTCTTGCGGTTTTCTATCGGGTACATGTTGGAGAGTGTACAAATGAGATCCGTAATCTGGTTACACCTGCAATATTATGCCTTCCAACGCTTAAACGTACCGCAGGCTACCATCCACACCTTGTAGACAGCCCTAGAAGCAAGACGAAGCGATTCGCTAAATCGTTTTGCCTACACGTTTTGCCTACGAATAAGTGGAATACTCTGCCGGCGTCTTTTTTTATTCACATAATTAGGGATTATTTAAGGCGAACGTAAAGAGGCACTTTCTATCCAAACTCTTTCCATCAGATGTCGTAGCCGCCAAACGCGATTCTATCGCTAAATATAAAACAATTATAACATTTGAATTGTGTAACTTGACCCGATCGTTTTTAATTTAAACTCGTGTCTGATATTTCATCGTTGATTCTTTTAGTATTCAAACAGATTTTTGATAAGGATTAATAATAGTCACATTTTTTTCTAACAACACAGTTTTGATAACAAAATGTATATTATAAAGAATAGTGTCCTTAAAAATTCGCCTTTCAGTCAAATTTTTATAATAAATATAAACTCATTTTAATGCGTAACATCCTGTGGGTAGCCGTATAGTCAACGTACAGTCGAACGGAAATGAAAAAATTAAAGGGATACGATAATTCTAAAAACCATTTTCACAAACTATAACCAGAGCATTATTAGAGTAGAAACAAAGCCCGTACAAATGCGTTAATAACATACGGTAACCCTTAAAATCTTGCGACACGATAATGTAGGAAGGGACTGCAAGCTCAACCTTAACATATAGATTATCATCGTCTATGAGTAAACAGATTTGTACTAGTTCTTATTTTTAAAGTATACATATGTTATTTACTACATATTAAAGTTCTAATGATTTTTATCGCCAAACAGTATAGAAACAAGGTTTGGCTTTTAAATCGTAAGTGGCCCAAATAGCTGATCCTGATCTACAGTCTACCAGAATATACTTCTGTCAATCAAATTATTATCAATCAGAGCCATGTGCTCTATTAAGAGTCGGACGAAAACTTGTACCGTTGAATATACGCATATGATAGTTATTTTCTTATATATACAACATTAGTACTCGTATATGAATAAAAATGTGTATATTTTCAATTTGTAATAACGGTAAAACAGTTAAATATAACTATGTCGATTTAACCATAGTATATAACCACAAAATGTAACAATGTCGATTTAATCACAGTAATTAATAAATAACAATGAATTACATTCAAAATCAAATATACTCGTTACATCTGTTATATAGGCTATACAAAAAATACAATGAATAAAGTATAGTGCATTAGTACTATTAGTTTAATGTTATAAATATGTATATAGTGAAAGAAGTGTACTCGTAAGAAAACCAATATAATCGTACCTTAGTTACAACGGCGGGACCCCAGATGATGGTCTACCATGCTGTTGCTACTCTCTGTATTCTTTGGGTTTTTTTTTACAATAAAAAAGAAAACATAATAAATCGCCAGTGAATAAAGTGTCAAAACCGGATTACTTTAACATAACAGGCATAATATAAGATTTTAATTCAAGTAATCCAAGTACTATAAATAACTCCTTAAAATAAATCCGTAATTTAATTACAGATACATATTAACTACATGTTACATTATTATCTAACGCAGTCATACTGACAAGTACTCCCTGTCAACGTAGAAAAAATTGTTTGTAAACTGTAATTGGTCAATGATTTTCAATTGCCTCGACATCCAAGTCACGTCTATGGTCACGTAAGACAAATAATTGAAATTATTAATACATAATACATTTGTCACAATACAATTAGTCACATATTAGGTCCTTCCATATGAAATTAACGTTTCGATAAACTGGCCACTTTCACCTCAAGTATCTAGGTTTGCCTAAGGTTTGGTTTGGAATTCTAAATTCAAATAAATTTCAAATTTAGGCTTGTGTATTTCTGTTTCCAATTTTGTATTTCATTAGTTTCCACGCCATTAAATTTTTCTTTGACCTCGTTCTATTCACAAGATGGAAAACTTGAAATATCGCGATGCTACTGTAAAAGAAAGCACGGTACGCTTTTGGTTGAAACGTTTTCGTTCTGGTAATTTTGACCTTCAGAACCAACCCCGTGGTCGGCCGGAGACCCCTGTTGACAATGAAGAATTAAAGGTGATCATAGAATCGGATCCATCCAAACCACTTCGGAGCTAGCGACAAGCTTCGGTGTGAGCGACGATACAATTTTAATTCACTTAATACGAATTGGAAAAGCGAAAAAGCTCGATAAGTATGTACCACATGAATTAAGTGAAGCACACCAACAAACACGCGTTGAGTGCTGCGTCACATTATTCAACCGTCACAATAACGAGTAAATTTTGAAACGTGTCGTTACTTGTGATTAAAACTGAATCCTGTACGACAATCGGAAACGCTCATTGCAATGGTTGAACCCAGGTGAACCGGTCAAATACTATCCCAAGCGAAAGTTGACTCAGAAAAACGTACTAGTGAGCGTTTGGTGGTCTACTGCTGGTGACATACCCTACAGCTTCCTAAGATCTGGCCAAACGATTACTGTAGAAATGTCCTGTCAGCAATCTGAAATCGTGGTGGAAAAGCTAGCCGTTAAACAAGCGAGACTGGTCAATTGCTCCAGCCCACTGCTGCCCCACGACAACGCTAGACCCCATACCTCAAGACAGACGATTGCTAAATTGGAGGAGCTGCGATTGGAATGTCTCGGTAACCCACCGTACTCCCCGGACCTTGCTCCAACAAATTATCATTTTTTCAGCATTTAGAGAATTTCTTACTAGGGAAAAAATTGAACTCTGATGATACATCGTGCTTATTTTAGTATTTATTACCACCATATCTCGGCGCGGCCTCCGCTGCTACCTCGCTGCACTCGGCGGGGGCTCATGATGAAAGACCACGTATAGTTCCGAAACTGGTCAGGCTATCCCGAGATACGTCAGTTACTTAAGTCGGTACATAATTATATAACCAATCAAATAATACAGCATCGGGTTTAGTCACCTCTTACGACCCCCTGATATCCTGACATGGGGTCGGGGGCAGTTTTCTTTCTGTGTTCCAACACGGATATAGATTTGCAGAATATTATAATAATATTAAACATTTCCAGATTAATCATGGATAAAAATAAGTCTCTGAGATTATTGGAACTTTTGCGAAATTATTTATATTATGGAGTATAAGTTAAATTGTTTGTATAAGCGCCCCAATTAATTAAACTCCAACTGCCAATATTAAGCGGCAGTCAATTTAAAAATAAATCGCGTTGTAACAAGATAAATTTAATTACGATAATGCTTGTGAAACTTTCTGTAACACAACACACACTGGCGTTGGTGAGTAAATACGTGAATATTGCATTAAAACCTGAAGCGATAATTTAATATTAAAAATAAATATTCTCGTTTGACGTTCGCAAAGCTACGCTAATACAAAATTAATGAATCAGCAGTCTCAAATTAATTGATAGTTATATAATATAGTACCCAAATAATATAGTACCTATATTATAAATAATAATATCCCCATTGCGTAACAATACTAACCGTAATGTGTGGCTGCATATCGTCATACTTCCGGAAAAGCAGAGGAGGAGACAATATGTCTCTCGCCGGTGTACAGTACTAGCGCAGAGGTAGGCCACCGGGGGGGTTTTAGTGCGGTATAAATCCCATATAACCCGGTATTTGTCCCAGGATTCGCGATTTCGCGATGCGAGCGTGCGTGCGGGAGTTCGGGCGCGCGTGCGTGCGTGCGTGCGTGCATGCGCGCATTCGTGCGTGCGTGCGTGCGTACGTGCGTGTGTGTGTGTGAATGTGAATAACTTTATTAAAATATTTTTTTGAGTGTTAGGAAAATAAATAACTAAATAGTCAAAAAGAAGATCATCAGGTTTCACCTACATTCGTTAAAGAAGTAATTAAACACGACGGTTTCATATTTAATAATTTGTTCCTATTTGCTTGTAGTACTACCCAGTATAACCAGTGTGAACATGTAATAGTTATAATATCGTACAATATCCATAAAATGAAATATTAGTAGGTGAAATTATTTTTATTTTTAAGCAGATAATTCGGCATTGCAGCCACAAGCGAAATAAAAAATAGCACCTAGATAGTTTCGAAAATTCGAAAACATTTGTTTAAGTTCTCACGTACATGATATTAGGACGATTACGTGTGCTAAAATTCCGTTGTGAAGAACGACATTATAACCATAACTTTATATAATAAATATTGCACCTAAATTAACGACACACGCAATAAAACCGCTGTTATCACTGTGTTATATCTT
Source organism: Croniades pieria auraria (assembly GCA_018248815.1). Lineage (NCBI taxonomy): Eukaryota > Metazoa > Arthropoda > Insecta > Lepidoptera > Hesperiidae > Croniades > Croniades pieria. The sequence continues at coordinate 5,722 of DWJK01000666.1, forward strand.
AAGTATTTGTCTTGTTCCTTTTTCAGAAGAAATTAAACAAAATTTTTAAAACTATTACAAGTTCGATGTACCTAATCGCATGGCACACTCGAGAGGAAAAATCATTACCTTACAATTAACGTCTCTTGTAGTAAGTACCACAAGAATTGTACGAAAATAATCAATGACAATACTCAGTGTACGTTTTGCACATTTTAAGATTAATAATATTCTGCAAATAATACTTAGTAATAACAAAGTAAGAGTAACTCATACAATTTTATTGAAACGTTAAATATTAAAATGAATTGAATAGCCTCCGAAAAATATATGTATGTATTTATATCCGTTCTTGCCTTGACCTTGCTAGTTTATCGTCTATTTTTTACATGTTTATTGCAATCAATGCCGTCTACCCCATGACTGCACTGACCTAGCTATTACTTTCTCGTGTGACGCTTTCTTTGAGTCACAGTGAACATTAACATATACTATTATTGATTTTAATTTTTAATCAAATTACGGTGGAAGGTCATTATGATTTTTCAAATTATCTCTCACATTATTGCAGACGTAGTTAAATACGTATATTGCAGATGCCAGGAACCTGTGACATTTATTGTCAACGAAAACCATTGACTTATGTAATAACCTTAGTAAGCAAAATACGGTTCACATAAAATGTACACGAATAATAAACGCATGCCATGACACGATATGTTACGTACAAATAAATATTTGTATTCACACTCGGCTGTCACAAATGCAATAGTCACGAGTTGAAATAGATCTTCGTGACCCTGAAGGCGATCTCGACATTTTGAATGTCGGTCAAAATGCAGTGAGTAATTTTAAGTTCTTACCCATTTGGTTTTAATTTCATTCATGAAAATAGGATTTACATTAAATAACTTTTCATTTTGATGAAGATGTTTCACTCTCTACAAAATGAAACCGACCTGAAGTTACAGTGATGACGCGAAATGCTCACCCAAAATAAATTCATGCTCAATCTTATATTTAGCGCGCTTGCTCGGACCACTGTGCGTCGGTCAGTTGAACGGAGATTTTGTACCGATCACAGATCGTTATCCAATTTAAAAACCATATAGAGTCTAGTGAGTTCGTCGTCAAACAGAAATTAGTGTTGATACAAGGACGAGCGTAATGTGGTCTGAACACTTCAAGGTAATCACACCCTACTAGTCCAAAATAGTCTGTTGACCAGTGATCATAATACACAAATTATTCACACCTATTTTCACACTTGCCCACGCAAAACACAACGTGTTTTCAGTAGCAGAAGTTTGCATTGAAGCGAAATGTTGTGTTCTTAGTTTAACGGTGGCATCTTTGCTGGGTCCGTGTGAAAACAGGAGAAAAAAATAGAAAGGAGGCTATGGACGTTTTCCGGTAAAGGGCTTACAAAAACTGTATTTATTAAATTAAGTTTTTATCTAAACATATGGAATCTGAATTGTCACCAGATATACAGAAAAATTACCCGCCCGTGCCATTAAAAACTTACCAATGGGAAGACCTACGAAGAGCTCGTGAGGCGGGTGGCTACCCGTGGACGCATCTACTGAAGGCACCATTAGAAGGGGAAATAACTGCTGAAGATATTATCAGATCAACCACACCAAGAAGAAGTATGTCCCGTGAGTTTTCTAAATCACGTACACACTCACCAGTGGATGATGAAGTTCAGAGAATACTCAAACTTGATTCGTCTCCGGGTAGTAGCAGAAAACATGGTGAGGAAGGAGAAGACGAGGGAGTGCATATTCCAAACTTTTCTAAAGAAATTTCTTTAGACTCCGAAGATGATCCCATAAACCAGGCAGTTAACGCTTATGTAGCTAAGACATCAGAAATTGGAAGTAGCGCACATTTAGAAACTCCTCTAGAAATACCTAAGAATGTTTCCCCAAAAAGTATTTTGAAACGACGTGCACCAGAACAAGAATACATTGGCATAACTGAAACACGAGAGAAAACAAAATGTTGTCATCCATTAGTAAACAAAATAAAACACTTAGCCGACAGAACACTTCAAAAGTTAGATAGAAATGAAAATGAAAAATCTCCCCTATCAAAGAGAAAAAAGAATGAAGAAAGTCAAGAAATAAGACAGCTGAAAAACTCTCCTGGCGCTGTTCGCAGACAAAAATTCGGTGCAATTAAGTTAGGAGATTCAGATGAAATGAGTAAAACAATGAGTATGGAAACACCACCATCAAGAAAAAAGAAAGAACATATATATGAAGACATAGAAGAGTCAAAAACTACTGATGTGGAAAAAATTATACAATTCGCTCCTGGCTCTAATAAAACCATGTTAGATAATAATAAAAGCAAGAGTAAGAGTAATAAAGAAAGTGATAGTGTCGCTGAAAATAAATCTATAGCTTCACAAGATCCTAGTTTAGTTGCTGACGATAATATGTCTTTGAAATCCAAAGATCACATCATGGAAAAACTTTATAAAAAAGATAACAACAAAGAAGCTATACTCTTGGACGAAGAAATGGATTCTGAAGAGCCAAATGTAGAAGAGATATTTCAAAACCAGGTAAACGATACCAGACCTAAAAATGATTCACCAAATATAACAATTACCGAAATTATGGATGATGAAGCGGATAATAACATGGAACAATCCACTGCAATACCAATTGAATCATCGCCAAGTCCCAGTCCTCGGGATATTGAAAGAAAACGGAATGACGCCAAATTCCAGGACAGAGAATGGTCTAAACCTAGCAGGTAAATATATAAGTGTATTCAATTTTACCGCATTTATAATCAATTGTATTTTCATACGCAATATGACATAACAGTAATGTTACACACATGCAAAGCGAACGTGCTAGCTTCTATGTCTGATAAATATAGCTCTGTCCGAACCGTCTTCCTGCATAGTGGGTAAGCTCTTTAAAATTGTCATCAGCGGACAGTGCTCGCAGTTGCTTTCACGTCAGTGATTAGTTCATTTTCAGCCCGGCTTTCACGAACACGCTCCCTTTAATGACTCATTGTCTGTGGGATAACTTATGCAAATTAATGTAATTTGCCGGGATTTTTTAAAATATGCCTTGGAAATAACGGCCTTTCGGTAGATAATAGTTATGAGTAAACTTCGTCGATGGACATCCGAAGGTGGGACTCCAATAGAGAAACCTGTGAGACCAACTAGAGAAGGCAGTGTTCAGGTGTTTACACCGGAAGTCCGTTGTGCTTGCCAATTTTTTCAATGTGATTCATTACTACCGGAAAGAGTTAATCCAATAGGCACTAGACCAACATCTCGTGCTAGCAATGTCATTTCGAATGTGGGGTAAGTTATATCAATCAGTGTAGTTTACGTTTTATGACTGAAATTACGATCTATAAGATAAATCTGAAACCTCCGAAACATCTTGCCCGGCGACTGCTGCGGCTAAAACGAGCACCAACGGTTGGCCTAATTGTGACTTGAGTTATACGTTTGTGCGCGCTGTTTAAATATAAATTTAAACTTATGCGACGCCTCCCAATTTTTGCGATTTACTTGTTCTGTAAAATGTTTTATCTTTTCTTCGCAACCATGCAAAGCGAGATTATGATTATATATTCTTAATGCAAATAGTTCAATATGTCACGTGATTCATGAGTACAACACCATCCTACAAAATGTATGTATTAATTTACGTACCATTTTTTTTTGTTCTATTTCAGTGATCACGAATACGAAATTATTGAAAAGCCTCATCCAAATATCATTTGTACAGCACCGAGCATAGACGAAAAACCGACCATGGTTAAATCCGAGGATGAGCTCTCAAGCACGACGTCACTGGAGCGAAAATATTTACAACATACCTCGGATGAAGAAGAGCCAATAGACGATAAAGAAAATCTAGAAGGTAATAAAACTGAAGATATTACAAGTGCTGCAGTGCTTCAAAAAGATATTGAAGATCGGTTTTTCGTAAATACACCGTCAACTGTATCGAGGACTGATTGCGACATAAGTACCAGTCAAGTAGATTCATCTGCTTTAGAGAATTTACCATTGAAAAGAAGCAGTCGTAATAAAAATGGAGAAACTACTGAAAACAAGATTCAACAACGAATTAAGGAAGGAACGGGAAAACTAAAATCTCAAGCTGGAAAATTGAAAAACAAAATACAAAGCATGAAATCAAAACAATTTACTATGCCCGAAAGGCCTAAATTTAATTTACCCCAAAAGCCTAAATTTTTAAGTGATTTAGCTGATCGGCCAAAAATTTCTTTTCCTGACAGACCAAAGTTTACAATGCCCGATAGACGAAAGTTTAGTTTGCCCGATCGACCTAAATTTAAAAAAAATTATATATCTGATAAGCTAAGTATGGGCGATCGTAAGAAATTTTCCTTTCCAGAAAGACCAAAATTTAATGTTCCTGATTTACCAAAGTTTAAAATGCCTGAAAGGCCAAAAATTAACTTTCCTAGTTTAGGCAGAAAAAAAGAATATAAAGTCGAAACCGAAACAACTGAGTCTTCATCGGATGTTCAAAATGTTGCAACGATTGAGTTCGAAGCCAAGACCTATCCACGATTGTTTAATAGAAAAAAGAAATCTCAAATTCCAAAAACGTCTTCATCACCTACATTGAATCGAGAAGATACGCCACCGCCAACATTTACTTTTACCCGTGTAAAAAAGACTGCAGTTAATTATATACCAGACAGTCCAGAAGAACCACGCGAATACGGAAATATTGAAGGCGACACGAATTATGAAAGTGAGTCAGAAGACAGAAAGCATTTTGAAACCACTTACGACTTTGACAAACTAAGCCCTGAGTATGCGGACGATGTAAGTCAAAGGATGAATCTAAATGGCACCCGCAATGCGGCCTCGATTCCTGACATGTCACTGTCTAAACAAGAAAATACACACATTAACGAATTAAATAACGACGAATTTTTTGTACGACCGAAAGGAATTTCTCGCGAAAATATTCAAGTTAGAGAATATTTAAGCGACGAAATCCGACAAGCTTTTAAAATTCCTAAAAATGTTCTCGGTTTAGTGGGGAGCGATGCTCAGGTTGATGATAAACATACATATGCAAACGAACCAGATGCTGATCCAGAACTTATGTTGGATGACAATGAAACTGTGAAGTACTCCACCGAGGACATAAATGAGAGAGACGATGGATACTATACATTCCCGCCAGTACGCCCGTCTCGAGCTAAAAGAAGGAAGAAGGAAACTGAATCAATAAAATACATCGACGATAGTATAAATACGAGTATGCAGTTTAGCGAAGTTGACTTGAACTCTCCTGGAGATCAACTCTCTGATCAACAAATTCAACTGGTCGAAGATAACATGCAGGCTACGGCTATGATAAGCCAGCCTGAGTTTTTGTCTCCTACAGATTTGAAATCTATACACGAATATGCAAATGATGACGTAATAGAATATCCTGATACCGTACCAGTCCAATCCCAAACGCTCCCGATGCCGCCGAAAAGAAAGAAAAAAGTCAATAAGAAAGATATGAAACATTCATCGTTAAGTGATTTTAATAATGTTTCGTCAGAGAAGCGGAAGGCGCACCAAGAACAAACCGACGATGTAAGTAATATTTGCAATAACAACAACTATATATACTAGAGAAAAGTCAGAACATATTTACAGCACGTATAAATTACTTTAAATTATCCCTACTAACAAGAATATATTTCTTGTAGACATCATAACAATTTGGAAGGAGATTATGATGCTAATTAAGATAGACATTTTATTATTTTAATACCTAATCGACATTATCAACATCTTAAATTTGTTTAGAGTCACGTTTAAATATATTTGCATAAGGACATTTAGATTTACGCATATTACTACTTAGTTTATGCGAAACATTATGTTGACATTTAAAGTAATATTCCTTTATTAACAATTCGCACCAGTACGTAAAATTGGCAAGAAGCGAAAGGCTTACAGTTATTTTAGATTGCAATGGCTACCAAATAAACAGATGTCGATCAGTTTTCTATAATAATCTACCTGTATACAATTAATTTAATATAATACCTCCACCCTCCACTCCCCACCCCTGACATTCTCTCCACAAATTATTTACTAACAATTATAAGCGATTTAAAGTGATCGTTTTATTTAAAATATCTGACGCATTAAAATCACAATAAAAGTTACTGACATTAAAAATAAAAAGGTAATGATTTAGAAATGAAATAACAGCAATGAATTTAACACCAGTCAAAATGATACGTAGGTGAGTATCGTCATATCTATTTATTTACGTTTATATTTAAATTTAATGAAAATATTCATTTACACAATGCGCTACAAGTAGCGTATAGAGCAATCCAAAAAAACTACATACATATATTATATTAAAACAAAAAAATATTTTTGATCAAAAATTAGGAAAACTTCGATTTCGACAGCTTCTGCCGAGTAACGAATATAACGTAAATTCCCGTTCGACTTACAATGTTATACTTGAATAATACTGTTTATGAATAAATATGAGAAACATCATAATTACGTGAATTTTGATTAGTCTTAATTGCCGATCAGCCGACTCACGTCGAGGTGTGGTTTGGAATGATGCCAAGGAATTGATATACTTTTGGACGAGTCTCGGATATATTTTTGGAAGACCGACTCCATGCGATTGTTGACCCAGTTAGATTTTACAAACAGATCCAATCGTCAAAATCCAGATGTCTGTTCTATTATTTTCATTCCGTGACCTTTTGCTGGACAATAAAAAATCATGGTCGGGGCTTACCTGAGGTGGCTATGAACTAAAATTAAATAAGGGCTACTCAAATATATTATAAATAGATGTTGTATATGAAATAACTAAGCCACATTTAGTACCAGACTGACTGGTGACTTATACTAAGTATGTAAATGATCGTGATACTGCCGTATAAAATTTCTTGTATATTCCCTATTCCAGGGTGGCCGCGAACAAATTCGATCTTCTGGAATTCGTGTATAAGCGATGAAGCCCATAAACTCTTTAAAGATATAAATTACTCAACTACTATTTGCTCGATGTCCATTAAAAATGTAAATGTTATTTAATTAATATGTCAAAATAAGTAGTTATTTGCAATATCATACTGACATATATTTATGTTAACTGACTCGTTGATCGAGTGGTTGCAAAGCGCTAGTGCTGATCGAGAGGTCGTGGTTTCGAATCCCGGCCCGGGTAGTATTGAATTTCTTAACTTGAATGTTCTAACTTAGATTTGTTAAGGTTTTGTAATAGACATTTCTAGTTGTGGCTCGGATTCTTGATCTGTGCCTGGAGTAGGTCAATGTGATTTATTTTATGGGACGTAAAACGTAACATTTTTATAAATAATTATAAACTCAGTGATAGTTTGCTTAAATTATATAATTTGTCTTTAATAGTCACTTTATACGAGATTTTACTTTTCCTTACACCAATTTTACAGCAGAAACCTAATGTTTACCAGGTAAATGAGGATCGTTGAAAGCAATCATTTATCCAGTTTTTCAAATATTATGCCTTTTTGCTTTTGGCAACCATGAGGCTTCACTATGAAAAGCAAGATCGACATCAGCTTGTCTCAGTGTACTGGCGGACGATTGCTAATAATAGAATGGAGTCTAAACAATTATGAACCGACTCGTACTAAGGTTAACGTTTATGTATCGCACGTTAACTTACACATAAAAATATATCAATATTACTAATACAATAAAAAAAAGACATCCACCATAAGTTGCTAACGTCACTTTGGAGAAATGCCATATTGCCGCGGTGACCTACTGCACTACTTTTATATACTCGTAGTGCCATCTGCCGATAAGGGTATAAACTAAAACAAGTATGATTGTAACATTACACGTTTATAAATATGAATTTTTTTTTGTAACAAAATACTGTTACGCAATTCGACAAATATAATGAATATTATATGTGATGGCAAACAAATATGAATTGTAATATAACAAACATATAAGATGGAATATGTTTCTTTTAATATTTCGTGTCCTTTACAAACAAGAACATTTTTTGAGGCTTAATTTGGAATCGAGCCTTTAGTAAGTGTAAAATAATTTATGATTTTCCTAGGTGTCTATATTTCTAGGTTGGTAAAATGTTATGTACAGCTTTGCACTAAGGGCATCTAGTGCTAGTTTTGAAAACGAAGTGAGTCACGTTAGAACGCTTGAAAGATTCCTAGTGCGTATAGATGACGCCACTGATGACTAATTGTATCTCAACCATCAATTTAAAAACAATTTAGAACTTTTACTGTCACAACACTTTATGTATAATATTAAATCATGATAATAAATCCTGTGTCATATTTTCATGGAAAATGCTATAATTTAATTTAATATAGCTGTATACATGTTTAAATGTGTACCAAACTTTTTCCTACGTTTTGTATATAACATATAAATAATTATAAAATTAATGTTTTACAAAAACGGTAATGTACAATAAACATTCACATTATGTTACTCTTTTTATAATCCCAATTGACTGAAACATAGCAACTGATTTTAAGGGATTTTTTTAAATTCTGCAAGTACAGGTAAATTAAATTTATTACTTAACATGGATTTGAAGACAATAAAAATAATCTGTTGGAGCACACTTGGGGGAAAAGACTAATAAAAACAATTGGCCCTACCGCTGTTTCGATTATTGGCTCGACGAAATATCATTCCGCGTTTCTTCAAGGCTGACGACTATTACTGTAGTTACATTAATTGATTGATATAAGAAAAGTAATTACACCCATTTAAATTAAAATTTCATTATATTATAGTCACGCTATAAAGCCGTTATAATTTGTTACTTGAAGTTATCTTCAATATTAAATTATTGAGATTAATTTCTACCATCTTCAGTGTAAGTTAAAATGTCAACACACACGTAATGAAAGTCATCGATTATTGCGTTTCTATGAAAGGCAAGAAAATTGTTTACGAAAACATGTCTAACACATACACTTATATCATTCCAGATAATCGTATATCGAACGGAACATGAGTACGTTGTTCCTCAAGAGGACATCGCTATAACCGAACACAGTCCGATGCCTCCAAGACGCACTCGTTCTAGAAGTTCCCGTGGTACGTCCCTTTGCGATGACGATCGGACTTCTCAAGGCGCGGAATCACTAACACTGGACACTCATGCATTGCCTGCCGATGAAATGGACGTTGAAAGGGAAATAAGACATGAAAGCCCCGGATACGCCATGGTAGACAAAGGACCCTACGCACCCAGCAAAGGTATCAGGAGATCGACGAGCAAAACTCCACCAGTGAGGCTTCGTAAAAGCAACAGCTCGGAGCGGAAATATTATACAGTCGGGGCTGGTGCTAAGCAAACTGTACCCGACCGCCCACCAAGAAAAAAGTCGTCAACGAGTCTAGTTACTTTAAATAATATCACAAAAAGATCTCACAGTGGAGACCTAACACAGTATGTTGAAATCGATGAGCCGCAATTTGAAGAAGTACACAAAAACTTAAAGTCTGGTGAAGTTTTGAGTAAAATGAAGGATAGGCCTTTACCACCTCCACCGAGACCACCACGTGGACCGAGGCGAAAAAAAAGATCGTCTAATAAAAATGATGAACGAAAAGACGACGATCGAAAGTTTTCTTTAGAAACTGCTCCTAATTATTTGGAAGATGACTCCGAAGCCCAAGAAGTAGTAGAAATCGAAGTTTCAACACAAACAGACCCTTTACCGGATGACGTAGACTTTGAGCTGGGTATAGATGATAATTTAGATTTATCGATGTCAAGTTCCTTGCGTGACATCATTGATGAAGACTCCATTAAAGGGAAAACTCGCGCTAAGTCGGAAGATAGTTCTAGATTATCCAGACCAACGTCTAGATCTGAAAGATCCTTCAAATTTTCTGATCCTAAGATATCGGAGCTATCCAAGACAAGTATTGGCCGAACTTCGCCGACTGTTATTCTTGTCGAAAAACGTGTATCAAGCCCTACAAGAATTAATGAACATGAAGAAATGTTAACTGAAGCCTCTTTGACTGTACAACCTATTAATATTGATAAAGATCAAATACCAGATGTACCTCCGCTACCAAGAATGAGGATATCTACAAGTGGGGTCGACGCCTCAAATACTATTTCAGCCTTAAGAAGCAGTACAGATAGCGAAGAAAAAGCCCTTGAAAGAGCGCCGGAACCATGTAGAGAAGTTCAATTAGACAATCTAATAACACAACGTCTTCAAGTCAAAGATTTAGATGTTGGTAGACTTAACGTTTCTGAACTTCAAGCCAGTAAAATTCTAGTTTCTAATATAGAAGGTATGACTTTACAAGTAACTGAATTGGATTCTAAATCCGGACATATATCAGTTAGCGGAATTGAATTCTCGCAGTCAGTTATAGACGAGATTGTAAAAAAGTTCTCTGAGATTTCTACGATTAATCAACCAGTTGCACCAACAGCCCAAGAACAAGGCATTGCAGAAAAATCTAAAGCATCGGATAAGCTTCCAGGTAAAGAAGAAGAAACGCAAACGGAGACACCACCGTCGCCAACATCCCTATCAGAAGCCATAAAAATTAAAGTAGAGTTGAATACGTCTCCTGATAACGAACCACCACAGCCACCACCAACAACGCCTAGAACTCTTAGCGCTGAAGATACTTCAATACCGCCCCAGAGACCCCCTCCACCAGATTTAACACCGTTATTATACTCCTATCTTCAAGATATTGCATTAGCCCCTTCCTCATACCAAATTCGTTCTCTTAGAGAGAGACCTTTCGCCGAGCACCACGACGCCCAGCACCAAACACCTCCGCCGCCAACACGTAGAACAAAGAGGAAACCGGCCGCTCCCCACAGTGAATCCAGCTCGGATGATGGCAAACTTCAACCTTCCCCTCGGCGCTTACCTCCCCCGGTGAGAGCACATGAACCCACAATAACCGAAGCCGGTGCGCAATTTCTACGCGTGTGCCATAATTCTATTAGCAGAATGATTAGGAACATATTCAATTCTTTTATGTCATATATAAATGGAACAGAAAACAAAAAGGACGTGCAGATGGCCCTAGTCATATTCCTTGTGTTGATCGCTGGGCTCATCATGTTCGGACTGAGTGACAGTCACACGATACATCACCATCATTGGGAATTCTTTAATCCACCCGATAACAATTCATAGATTCATGTGCTCCTTGTCGTGTCTATTTAAAGTATAATTGGTGTAGAACATCAAACATGACGTATTTTGATTTTATTGTATGAATTACAGCGAGCATTTCAGCGACCAGACTTTCCACTACCGTTTATTTATGAAAGTGTTAGCACTATGTATTAACTAGTTATAAGTAGTTTGTTGTAATTTTTACGATATTATAAAGTCCCTCAATATAATCGAAACTAAGTTGTTGATATGTTGTACGAACTTCGTTAAGGCCCAATGATATCACATCAGGAATCAAATACGAAAGGTTATTCGATACAAAAACTTTGTGTAATTCGTGTATTAATCAACTCGATTATATATTTTACTAATTATTTACTTGTATATGTAAGTAGTATATCTCTAATTTGTTGTAACACATATACTAAGTAATCAAAGTTTCAGGAGTCCTAAAACAGTTGAAAGCTATAGGTTGACTTTAAATGAGGAACTGTACTGCAGAGGCTAAATCAATGAGTCCGACCTACCCTTAACGTCAACTCAACCTTTTAATCAAATATGGATATGTTGCTCATACTTGACTATGATGAGACAAAATACTCGGAACAACGTGTGTATATACTCTCAACGTGCCATGCTTTCAACAGACTGTACCGACGCCGTTGACCATCGGGCCTAGGTGAACTTTGTACATTACTGCGATCTATTTGAATAATAACCATTATTATATTATAATTATTATAAGAATATATTGACCGCACTCATATATTTAACTTAGTGTGGGGCTGGTGTTATGCATTTTGTAAATTTCGTCTTTTGTTGTGTAAATTGTAATTGAATTAAAATTTGTTAACTAAAATATATTTTATTGATCCTCTACATTAACATTTTAAAATGATATGGTCGTAGGGAAAACTATCACAGACATAAAGATATATTATCAAATATCAACTATAAATTGCATAGATATTTACATATTTTGTTTACTTAAATAAATAAATAGACGACAGTTGGATACTTAGCTGATTTGTTTCTTAAGTTATTCAAGCTATTTTTTGTACTCTTGATATTATTTTTCCCCTGGAAAGAATTAAACCAGTAAGTTTTTAAATATTATGTATATGTGAACATTACATTACATTTAATTTTTTGTCTCACATAAAACTTTCATCGCAAGGAACATTAACACACGTCAAAATTTTTTTGATAACGAAATAAAAATGAAAACGATTTATATTTATAACAACTACAAACAACATTCACTAATTAAACAAAATTTCTTGAGCAAATCGAATGCCAGCATTAAGGACACCGAATATGAGAGTTTAAAAACAGACAAGGTACAAGTAGGTACTCGTATTTATCGTGTATTGACTTTTGTTGGTATCGAAACCCCACTTTAGAGTACTGTGGGTTTAATGTTCAACCCCAGAAGTCAGTCACCCAACGATCTAGGGAACTACTCCTACAGAAAACTACAAGTATCAAACAACAAACCCTGGTACACCGGCATCATAAGTAGACATCATCATCAACCCTTTTTTTAAATTTCTACTGGTCTTAGACATTAATCTTCTTAAAATGTTTAAGAGTTACTTAAAAAAACACAAGTTTACCACTATACTCTGTTTATTTTAACAAACGAGTACTGAATATGTCTCTCGCACATTTCCCATATTGACAAAGTGAGATGGGTCATTGTCGGGGCGGAGCCAATGACTTTGTTCTTGTTTTGAAATTGTTAAGGCCCGTTCATATTGAATACTTTTAAAACTTACTGTAGAGAAAATTAAATTATTATTTTATGATTTATATTTGCATACTTAGTATATTCGTATCAAAATTTTCTGTTCGCATTATTTGATATTTTCATAAATAAATAACAATAAAACAATATTGTAAGAGTATATTCTTATAATATACTAGAACATATAAATCAAATAATTATTAGACAATTCTTGTAATCTTAAAAACTATCGTCATCACTTCCTTCTGATGAACTTTCTGCAGATACGTCAATAATAAACTGCTCTAATATATTTTCTACATGATTGTCGACACCGTACATTTTTGTTTCGATCTTGGTTATCACATGATTGACACACGACGACCACTTTTGTCTATCCACTTTAGCTACTCCTTGTAACAAGAGAGTTCGAACTTCATCAATTTTATGACTTTTATTCTTTGCTGCCACATAGCCCTTCACTTGAGCCCAAACAAGTTCAATCGGGTTGAGGTCACAGTGATACGGCGGCAAACGTATGACGCGACGATTTGTGGACTTAGCATCTCATCTACAACAAACTTTTCAAAACGATCTTTATTTTGCTTAACCAAATCCAAAAGTTGCAACTTTAACATTGATTCGTTACAAGCAATATTTTTCGACCGTAGCCATCAATAAAGTCTTGTTCGCGAGATGAAGTTGTAGGTGATTTGTCAAGTTTTCGAGAACGATACGATGCATTATCTAAAACAATAACTGCATTCTCATCCAATTTATGTAAAACATCTTGGAACCAATTTTCAAACACTGTGGCGTCCATATCTTGGTGGTAGTCACCGGTTTTCTTTGATTCAAAATATTTCAATCCGCCTTCTACAAATCCATTAACACTGCCGATATGTACAATAATAAGCCGCTAGCCTTTTCCGGCAATAATAATAAAGCATCCGTCAATGAAATAGTGTGTATTTTTATATGATATATGCATATATATTTATAAGAAAAATATATTTAAAAAATACAAAATTAAACGATTAGTGGGGAACTGTGAGCGTTATTATTATTTAAACACAATATATTACCTGACGTATTTTTCAATCCTGTTGACAGCCCATCTAAAAATGCCGATGTCGATGTAGTCACTGTATTGTCAACCCAGACTTTTGATTTTGTATGACCGGTATTTATCCACGTCTCATCTAAATAATATATAGTACCTAGTTCCATTTTGTCTGGCTGCCTTTACTTCGTCTAAATATTTTCGTCGCCATAAAACTAAAATACTGTTTCTACCTCTTTTAGTATAGGAAAAATCCAATTTTTTTAGTGCTTTGTACAATGTTGATCTTGACATAGACGGGAAATTAGAATCTTCGTTCACGAATTTTTTAATTTTTGCAGATGTACGTAAGCGGATTGGTGTGGCAAAAAGCGCGATGGCCAGGCTAAACAGGATCTGGGAAGACAGAGCAATCTCATTGAAAACCAAGACCAATTTAGTAAGAACACTTGTGTTCTCAATATTCCTTTATGGTGCCGAAACTTGGACCCTCAGAAAGGCTGACTATACACGCATAGATTCATTTGAGATGTGGTGCTGGAGGAGAATGTTGCGAGCACCTCGGACAGCCCACCGCACAAATGCACCTATCCTGCAGGAAGTCAGAGTCACCTTAAGGCTATCTACGATCTATCTTTGCGGAATCCTTAATTTCTTTGGCCATATAGCCAGAAAGGACAAAGACAACTTGGAAAAGCTCCTGGTAACAGGAAAAACATCGGGTAAGCGGCCAAGAGGAAGGAACCCGATGCCGGTGGACGGACAGATCCGTAGCACCACAAACTTAACGGTTCACGAAGCTATACACGCTGCCGAAGACCGAGGCAAATGGAGAGCGATCGTCCACGATGCAATTCGTCGAGGTCACGA
>DWJK01000667.1:0-20570 GCA_018248815.1 Croniades pieria auraria
CATTAAATAATTGAAATTCTAGATGTTCTACACATGTCTAATTTTAATAATAACACGTTATAGGAATTTCATTAAATCAACACGTTACAAAAATGAATCTCTAACATTCATTATTTAAAGAGACGACACATTTATCTAGTAATTTTTTTTATATACCATAGGCTAGTGTTTGACCGCGAACCCGCCTCATGGAAACTACGGATGCGTCCTAAGATGGAGCACGCACGGCTAGGAAGAACCTTTGACCCTTGTTTTGAGGAGTTTTAGGTTGTGTGTGCCCAGAAAGCCAGACGCCGGCAGGGTGTTCCACTCCTTGGCTATATGGATAAGAAAGGTGGAACCAATCCGTTTCATTCTGGCTATTGAAATATCCATCAATTTATTGTTAAACGGGCTCAATTATTAAAATGTTAAAATTACTCGCCTGTTATTCATATTTTAACGAGTCGTCATCGTTATGAATTATTTTAAAACATTGAAAGTACTTACCTTTGTTTTTCCTTATTTGGCGAGACGACATATTAATTATAATGAAAATACATCATATAAAAATGGTGCTTATTACTGACATATACCAATTTAAAGTCGAAAGGAAAATATATTTTAAAATGATGAAGGTCTAAACTGATTTAAAATATTACCAAAACATCATTCAATTTACGACTAACCACGAATATTGTAATCTGTCTGTAATCCTGTAAGAGGTAGGCAGAGGAGTGTAGTACACTCCCACGTTTTGTCAGTTACGTTTACATCCCATTACGGAGTTTTAGGGATGATAATAAATAGAAAAATAAAATAGTGGCCAATGTCAAACCTGCTTCAACTTTATTATTTACTGGGATCCACGACTTTACTTTAAAAGAGGTGGTTATTTCGGCGGATTTCTGTTCCTTCGTCACCGCGTCCGTGCCTGGGTGCAGAGTAAAAGTAAAAAGTAAAAACGTGTCACGAACCGCCCAAAAGGAAATAGCGAGACGATTTACGCGGGAAAGTACTTCGAGTCGGCCATTTTGCGGATGGATAGACACGGTCGAGTTGTATACGTGGTACATAATTCCTTGTCTGCGTTGGAATGAAATTTTTTATATGTTACATAATGGATAACGGTCATTTAGGTATTTGATGTTTAATGTCATTGCAGATCACAGCAACTGTATCCAATGTTCTATAGTAATTAAGTTCTTTATCTCAGATCCATTTCTTCTTGGTTACTAAGCTAAGGTTTTCTAGATGACTCTATTCTTAACATCGTTCATCATCATCATCATCATTATCGTCATCATCGTTAGCTTGTCTCGGTCTACTACTAGACAAAGGTGTATCCTAAGTGCGTTTTGCCCTAATCCCCACGCTGACCATACGAGTTTTGGATCGAAAAGCATAACATCTAGTATTGCCCGCATTAATTTAAGCTTCATCAGTGTTATTGATAAAATTGTGTCGATAATAATTGTTACCTGTTTCTCTATAAATGAAAATTGTGGTCTGCACATTGGCGTTGTCCCAATTTATTGAATGCAGGCACTGCATGGCGCGGACTGCGAAAATACAATTGTAAGCAACACTGGACACATTATTAATACGATTTGCCATTTCAGTAGTTTTCATGAAACGGCCTTAAACAGAAATGCTTTATTGCTTTTCATAAAATATATTCATGCTACGATAAAAAATATTAACTCCTATAGGGCCAGGGCAAACTTTGTGGTAAAATATTCACGAGAATAAAAAACGGGCTCCTGATTCCCTGAGTAGGATTCCAGGAAAACAACATAACAGAACGAACGAATTATGAAACATTATTACAGCCTACGGGTTTCCTACTCGTATATACTTTGACAGACTACATTCATTATCATACAACATAGAATAGGCTTCATAGCATGCATGGTCTTTCTTAAAGACACATCTAAAGTTCCTATTTGGCTAAACCGCAAAGTTCATCTGTCACATTATAAAAATACAATCACAATAAAATGTTAATGGTGATAATACATTACTTTTATTAAACTTTTTAGGCGATTTCGCCCAACTTGACCACCGTTCAGCTGTTCTTTTCCACACTCCCTTCCAAGGGCGTCGACAAATTCGACCGATGGACATTCTCTTACAGAATATCTCGAAGGGTTGTGACACTGAGAAACAAAAAGTATTTCATTAACAAAGATTCAGAAAAAATGCGGCACTAATTACTTACTTTAGAAAAAAATATATCGTAAGAAGTCTTTCGCTTCAAGTAGATAACACTCGCTGGAAGCGATGGAAGATTACGAAAACCAGACTTTCTATCTCACTTATAACTTTCTTTAACGTTTTGCTTTCCAACAATTAAACAAGAACTTATTTATGTCAAACTGAATGAAATGCGTTAGTTCATTACTTTTTAAAAATTTCCCAAAACTGCATATTATCTATATCTATAAATTTAAAAAACCTTTATCTATAAATTTAAAAAAGTTGAAGTGTCAACAATTCATGCGCTTATGTGCATTTGATTATGTTCACACACCAAGACCTGAATACCCCTTTTTAATTTTATTTACCTGGTTGACAGCGTGTTTTACGGTGTAATCTCCTAAGCGGTTAAGCGGTCATAGATTGTAACAACTCGTATTATTGAAAGGTAGACGACTTTTCAGACAGTGATTTAGGTCAGGATCGAACAGAGATGCCATAAATCAAGTCTCGGGAGAGTGCCACAGTCAATAATTTTTTATTATGAGGAATGGGAATTACTGTTATTTATTACACGGAAGTAAGTTTTTATTATACAGAAATGAATGATTTTTACACATAAATATAACCTATAACTTTTCCAACCAATAATGGTGAAAGTCGAACTTAGGATGGACTTTCATTTCTTCATTTATTAAGTAAAAAAAAAATTATTAATGGGAAATTTACATACTACATCTGTAAACAATATATGTTTGTTTATTTATTTGCACAATACTTGTATTTAAAAGATACGCGCGAACTTGGACGTACATTATCCTAAATATTATTTAAAATAATATCATAAATATGTATAAAGCATTAAAATGAAATAAATTATCTGTAAAAAGCGAAATATGTAATTAATCTCACGTCTGTACTTTTTTTTTGAGTGACGTTTGTAATTTTGACATTTGACGCAGCGCCCTCTGTGATCCCTTAGGCTGAGGTCGTCGAATTTCTTATTGACTTCCTTTCTCCAGCAGTAGTGGTGAAAGTAATCATGGTAGTTGTAGTTATCTGATAATAATATCAGAACACTTTCAGGTAATCTTTTAATTATTCATGAGCACCCCAAGTATAGAGGAACCGTTTAGTTTGTGATGGAATAAAGACAAGCCGGACAATTGCGAATTTTCTGCTGTTGTAACATATATCTTGAGCAACTGGTGCATAGAGTATATTAAAAACGCGTGGTTCCTCAAAATGGAAATGCAAATTAAAAATCTTATACGCGAGTCATAAAAATATAGATGCCTTTTAATTGAGATTTGACAAGCATTTTAATTACTAAGTATTTAAATATATCTTGTTACCTGACCATTTCTTCATAAAATCGTCAGTACCATGCTTTTGGTCATTGAAGTGGCTGCACCAAGGGTTACTTGTAAGTGTATCAGATGCCTTTGAGGAGTTCAGTAGCGTGGTAGAACTGTCCCGGTGCTGGGACCAGTCGGTGTGATAACGGTCATCCGCGTCGCTCTCTTCAATCTGTTCCAGAGTGCACTGGCTCAGATCCTCACATGGATCTGCTTCGGTATCAGCGACGCTGCTCATTACATCAATGCCTAAATAATGCGAATTATATCAACGATTTTTGTTATTTTTCAGTTCATTTCACTGTCCTGTAGTACAATATCACCCAAATATAATCACACAACAACTGTTGCCCAATTTACAAGTATTAAAACGTCAAAAATATGTTCTATAATCTGAAGACCTACTTATAATGCATACCATATATATTTTATGCAGAATGTACACGACCGGCTCTGTAATCACCTGTTATTTAACTTGCAAGAAAGTCTATAAATGATTCTCCTACCTTCGAAATTAGTAGTTTTTTCTACCACCTCTGACGGACACTCGACGTACGACGGCACGGGTATACTCTTGGGGGCATCACGGTGTCTCACTGGGTTTGGTGTTGATGGGAATTTGATATTTTTGCGAAGATCTTAAAATTAATTGAAGATTTGTGTTGAATGTGCACAATGACGAAATGTTATCCAATTGATTGATCGTTTAAAATCTTCTAGGAAACTTATACGTAGTTGTATGATGTTATAAATACTTATCCGACTCACTTTTGACTGTTTTCGGCATGACTTGTATGTTATACGGAAACTTATATTTAAGTACATTGAAACGTCAATGTCATAATATATCTCTTGTATTTTATTACGCTACATCACTGCAGAACTGAGGAATGAACTTTTGTACTCTACTTTTGTACAGAACTTTTCGACACGCTAAGAAGAAGAAGAAGAAGAAGACAGAACTTTTGTACGGTACTTGTGATACCTGGTTTTAATTGTAGCGCGATCTTGATATCGGTATTGGTTTTAGGTACTTCCTGACAATTTTTTTCCCCGTTGTGGCTTAACTCCGGCTTAACCACATTCACAACGACTGTTTCGTGTTCGGTTATATGGCTTACTGTGGAATTAAAAATGTGAAAAATTTGTTTACGAAGGATGCGGTTTTTTTTTCTTGGTTTCAATTCCTATAACCTACAGTCAAAAACAGGAAAGATTTTTACAAAAAAATTCTAGTATGTAAGGTAACATTTTATAAACTTAAAGTCCGCATAAAATGTAATAGCTGAATTATTTGACTTTAATTTGAAGATATTTAAGAAGTGGATAGTAAAAATGCAATATGTCAAAATGGAAAATTCGACTGCCTCGTTGGTTGAGTGGTTGCAAACGCGACTGCCGATCGGGAGGTCCTGGGTTCAAATCCCGGGTCGGCTACTATTGGATTTTTCTTGAGTTTCTAGTAGTAAATCGGGGTCTAGGTGTGTGCCCGGTGTCAGACAATAACCTCACCCGCTATTGGTATGAGACCTAAACATAACTGGTGAAAAGTAGAAGTGTACTATACTCCTCTGCCTACCTCTTCGGGGATTACAAGCGTGAATATGGTTTTTGAAAAATTTAATGGTCGCTGTATTTCTGATCAGTACTGTTAATAGCTTATGGTAAGATTTTAAAACGATTTTTGCGCCCTGTAGGTCCAAAAACAGCGGTTAAAAATTCGTAAAAGACCGACCATTATCCCAGTCTGTTCTATAACAGACACTTAGAATTTTGAGCATTTTATTATGCTTCTATGAAAATTTATTATTCTTATGACAATTATCGGACTTTTCTATTACTAACAATGTTATTTTTGTACTTCCCGCTTTACCTTCAGCAGTTTTTAAGCTTATTTCATTTGAAGATTTCGTATTAAGTAAAATATCTTCTTGATGTCTTGGAGTATGATATTCGACATTTTTGGACTTTACACTGGATTCAACTTTACTCGGCGGACTCATTGATCTATAACCTAAAAATATTATCATTTTAATATAACTCACCATATGTATACAACGTGAAGAAACCATATACATACATTTTATTATAATACTCTAATGTAATTTACATTATATTCCCATGGTATTCTCTTTCTATAGTAGTACTATGATCGTGTTTGTACTTAAAATAAAGACGTAAATATATTGATAATTTATTTTATTGGTACATTGTACTTTTTGGCGTTATTAAAAAGTATGATGCTCCAGTAATAAAAATTAATGAAAATAGAAGCAGGTCACTTACCAGATTCATTATCTCTTGTCGAATGTTCCAATTCCGATGTTAGCCAATCGCTTACATTTTCGTCCGTTGTTTTAAAACTCCCCGGGGTACTATTATTAGGCACTAAAGGCCCTTCTATCTCATTAGCTGTACTCTGCCTATTTTGACTGGAATCTGGATGATGAACAGGAAGCCTCATTCGTTGATGGAAAAAATTAAAACCATTACTCGGGTGCTATTGGATTTTTCTTAGATTTTCCAGTAGAAATTTCTAGTAGTATGTATGACCGTGAATCTGTATAGGGTATATGGCAATAGGATCACCACCTATTTCATGGTGGAACATAAACGTAACTGGCGAAACGTGTAAGTATACTACACTCCTCCGCCTACCCTTTCGAGGATAGCAGACGTAACGTCACATTTATTACGAAAAACAGCACACCATCAATTCTCTTATTCTCATAATTATTTTGGTAAGAAAAACAATCCTTACCAACAATTATATGATTTTCTTGGGTTCCTAGATAGTTGCTTACTTCGGCTATTTCAATTATTCTTGGCGTAGATAATGGTACGGAAACGGAATTATCCGAAATATCTATCATTTCACTGACAGATTCAAGAAGCCAATCTGTAAAGTATAATGGTACCTTTAAAAATTACAAGCCGTAAGCAAGATACGATATAATAGAATATAATTATTCTTCAACATACCCTGAAGTTAGTATAAGAGGGTACAAATTCTAAGAGCTGGAACAACATGTAAAAGGCGGTCTCGTCGCCAACAAGTGATCTTTACCAGACAATATTTCGGTAAGGCAAGAGTAGACATAAGCAAAAACAGAGGGCATGTTAAATATGAAACTTTTATAAAAAGAAATGTATATCGGTAATGCTTTCACAATCGAAATAACTGTCTGGATATAAAACAGGGAATAATTTAATCTAAGGGGAAAGTAATTGTAAGGTTACCTGTAATGTAGTGGGGTCTATAAAAATGTCCATATGTTGGTATAGGTTTTGCCTTAGACGCCGCCTCCGAATGGCATTTTGGATAAAAATCTGAAACGTTCACATTTTTAGATGGTATCGTTAAAATAGTAGCGACTTTTAAGTAGTGCTATTATCTATCTAGATCTACAAGTTTCCTTTTATTACCTGTATCAACATTCAAAAGTTGAACTCTTTGAACATTTTGGTTTGTATCTATAGGTCCCATGGACACATTCTGACCTTCAGCAGGTTGGCTTTCATCTGCATAAGATTCTTTTATAGGGGGCTCTCTAATATCCATGCGTCGCCGGGGTATATGACTTGTTCTTAATTTCTCATCATAACCTTGAAAAATTGTAACATGGCATGAAGGGGTGCTGTTAGCTAGGCGAAATTAAATGTAAATTGAAGATCTAAATTCCAATGGAATTGTAATCAATGTTCAAGTATTTGAAGTTCGTTACTTTAAATGTAAATTGTAATAATTACACTGATAAAAATGTTTACTAATTTAACGGTGGGTTTCATAGGAAAAGCGAAATCATGGAAAAATAACTTACGTGTAGTATTCTGCTTCGTACCGGAGTTATGTACATTTTTAGAAGTGTTTCCTTTAGTATCTATTTTAGATAAAAAAAAATATGTGAACAAAATTAGGTAAAAACTGAATGTCTCTTTGTTATAACGATATATTTTAACGGTCCTGTTGTTTAAAATGAAGTCAAATTAACGAATTAATTAAAGAAACGCGTGTAGCTCTGATGTGGTAGTAGATTCGAATTGATCAATCAAGTTAGATACAACGGCACAGTCGACTTTTGGGTAGGTGATCAGTAGATGAAAATTTCCAAAAATATTTTTGTTATTTGGAAGAGTATCTAAAACGATCTTTTCCGATTTTTAGAGTGAGATAATATTCGCAAACCCCAATTAAGGCGCTTTAAAAATATCCGAAAGGCTTTTTGGCCGCTAACTTCTATTTTTCCTTACTTGCACTTGAAGCAGCGTGTGGGAGTAAGCTCCCCGTCTTACCAGACGTGTGAAGTAATAAGGGTTGATGGATGCTTAATGAAGTTTTTTACATACAGAAGTAGTTTAAATTGACTCACGATTTTATATTAGGGGCACAAATAAGTTTTCGCCGTTTTAAGAAACAAACTTTTGTGCAAGGTTTTCACTTTAGAATTGTTAGATGAAAGGCGGTAGACTTAAGCATGGTCATTTAATAACAAGATAACCTTAAAATATTATTGACTTCATATTAATATCATAATTTTTTTTCCTTCGAAGAAGTGTACATGTGTACCAAATTAATCCGAGCGAAACCCTTACTAGAGGCCTTTACCGAACACAATTGTTGAGATTCAGCCGAGCTCTGAAGTAAATCTCATTAAAGGAAGCTCATTACTTTCCGACACGACAAAAAATTTTCCCTACATGATAACGCCTGTCCGCATGTTATGGTTCTGATCAAAAACTATTTGAAAACACTCGATTGAGAAGGGCAGTGGGGAACACCGGATTGTGCTATCCATCTATCATTTATGCCGAGCGTACTTGGTCTGACTGAGTAGCTCTTAACATCATATGATGATACCAAAATTTTGGTTGATTCGTGGATAGCCTCACAAGATGAAAAGTTCTCGAGATGTGGTATTCGAATGCTACCTGATAGATGGGCAAAAATGGTAGCTTGTGATGGACAACACTGCGAATAAACGTAATGTACGAATACAGTTCCGTCACAACAAATTTCTAAAATTTGATAAAGAAACTGCGAAAACTTATTTGTACCCCTATATATTAACTTAGGATTCATTATTTTATGATTCTACCTTTATTTTGCTGATAAGCTTGTCTTGGAATATTAAGAGGTATTCTTGTTCTCCTTGAATATTTATTTGCTTCTACAGGTTTCGTGTTCTCTGATAGATGACCGGATTTTACTGGAATTATAATATAATTTCATAGTTTACCTATTATATTACCAATTGCCGTGAGGGTGTGGCAATTAAATATGAATATGGTAGCCTAATGTAATTTAATTAAGAACTTTTATAAACTTTTCTATATACGATTAGTGTGTACTGTTAACTATACCCGAAAACATTCTTCTCGATGGCCAAAAAATTTGTATCTCATATAGCTAGTTTTTGGTATTGCTCTAATCAAATGATTGCATCTCGTGTGCAATTTAAACTGGTTAAATTAACTGTTAACTAGGCGACTATAACATGGCGCCGTGGTTAATAATGAACATTGGATTGTGGTGTATGAAATCCGTTGATGCCTAACACAGGTACATCACACTGCCCGACAAAGCAGATGAGCGACGTCCGCTCTGCCTCCGCGGCGCATTGTACACGAGACACCGCATTATTATGGAAATCGAGGCGGTGAGACTTTGCGGAGGTAGATGTTGGCCAAAGTGATTGAAATCAATCTACATAGAAGCCGCTTCTAAGCGCGATGCAAACCGTCTCGCGGCAACCAACTTCCGCAGCGGTGCGCCTGGCTATTTTTATTGGCTATCATTATTGGCTGATATTCATAGAGTTTAGAACGTAGCGAGAGGATTTAACCAGTAATCATATTAGATAAAATAATGTATTATAAAGTACGCTACGTTATCATTCAAAATTACCTTTGGGTGATTTATCTCTGTTCGTCTTAAGAGCGGCTGGAAGGTATTCACTTCTCGGAACTTTCACACGTGCCAAAGATTCCATTATATTCTGAAATTAACCCAACTCATTGAGTCAAGATATAGAAAACAGGGAAACACTACAATAAACACTTAGAACGTATCCTAGTCGCTTACCTTTTATTTCATTAAATAGTCTTGTAATATTTAATATCCCAACCACACCCTTGCAGTCGGTATTTGCAGGATGGTGGGCTTTAGAGACAAAAAATTCATTTAGTTTTTAAATTTTGTTAGCTAATATAGTGATGTCCGTGAAATAGCAATTCGGGATTACCTCTCGTTTCGATATGGTTAATTAGCAATTTTTATCTTTTTCTTGCACATGTCTTGAAATATGTCGAGCTTAGACTTTAACAATTAATATTTTTCCAAACGAAACACAACTTTCGAGTTAAGAGAAACAATGTATAAATGTTACTTACAATTTGTATTAAAGGTATAATGTTTACAGGAAATTTTACAAAATTGAATCAACAACATAAAATTTTGACAGAAATTAATGTTTCTGCCAAAATTTTATTGGCTATTGGCGTCTGTCACAACGTATTGTTTTATGTTCTTTTCGTTTTGCAGTATTTATAACTGCGCTATTGTAATAGGTTCTTCTGTGACACTTTTAGGTTTATCCGACTTCATTTTCTCTTCAGCTTTCAATTCTTCCAGTTTCTTTATAAGATCTTCTTGAACACTGTCAACTATTTCTTTTAAATTCTTAGCTGGAAGAAAAATCAAAACATGCGGCACTATTTTGTTATCATAATATTCTGGTGAAAAATTTAAATGCATAAATGGTAAGCAAACATGTTTACTTTGAGAGACTTTTTTGCAAATAAGGTATAGTTTCGATTTTGACATATTTATTTTACCTGTTTTCTGGTTAAACTCTTCTGCTATCAACGATATTCGTTTTAACGTGTTTACGTGCTTAGCGATTTCGTTTGCAACGTCACGCTCTCCAGTCGTATTTACAGCTGCATCCTCCATTATTGTTTTATTTCTTTTGTCTGGCATTTTGAATACGTCGCTATTAACTAAAGGCATTTTAGGTATTTTAAAGCCATGTTTTTGCTTTGCTTCATCTGCATCTTCCGTGTAAACATTTGACGACAATAATACAACTGGATTCGGAATATCTATTAAGTCGTTAGGCAATAATTCAGGAGCGTATGTTTGTAAAGTTTCAATTTTCATAGGCGATTCCTTTTTTGCCGGAGATTTTTTAGAGACCTTAATAGGTAATGCGTTTGTTAAGCTGTCTATGATCATTTCTGTAAAATAATGACGTCAAGTTATAAGTAAATAAAACAAAGTGTTTATTAGGATTTATAGAAAAAAATTTGGGACCTGTTGCACGACAGGAATAACAAGCGATTATACTGGTTTCGGAATTCTTATACACTGAGTTTTACTACAAAATTGTTTTATTCGAAACCACTACTTGTTCAAGGTCACAACGTCAAAGGATCACAAGTAAATTGAATTCACGAGTATTTTTCGCTACATGGGTTAAACAAAAATACTTTTATTTAATTAGGTTAGGTTGGCAAGAAAGTAATTTCGCTTTTATTTTGTTTGTAGTTAGACTCGATATTTTCTATCGATAGAATACACTTTAATCACTTGAATATCTTCCATTCTATTCAATGACCTTTCACCACAGATCCGCTATCTTTACGATTCCACAATCAGGAAACTTTGGGACTTTATCAGAAAAAAGCTCAACCAAGTGCGATCGGAGGTCTTTGTTATTACTGAAATTTTTACCATTTAAAAAGTTTCGGACACTCCGTAATAAATGGTTATCCGATGGTAGGTCGGAATTACATGGAGGTTGCGATATTACTTTTTACAAGCTTTAGTCGATTCGGACATTTTAGATGAACTTTTTTTTTATAAATATTGTTCTTTTTTTATATTACAATAATAAATAATAATCAACCCATTAAAATTCCACTGTTGGAATATGGGTCTCCTCTCATATGGAGAGGGTTAAGGCCGTAGTCCGCCACGCTGGCCAAGTGCGGGTTGGCGGACTTCACACCCCGTACAAATTTTTTTTTTATAAATTCTAAGGCGTGCAGGTTTCCTCGCTTTGTTTTCTTTCACCGTTAGCAAGTGATATTTTAATTTAAAACGCACTTTTGTAACGAGGTGCGCGCCATGGATTTGAACCCAAGACCTCCGAAGCGAGAGGCTGAATTCTTAACCACTATGCTATTACTGCTACGTACACTTGATAAAAGCTAACAATTGTTAGTACTTTTCATACTGTATTAAACCTATCTCAATTTGAAAGGTACTCATTAAGTAGAACCTGTTATGATTACCACTTATTAGAGTCACTTTCTATTTAGTTGAATTGTTAATGAAAATGTACATATACATATCTGTACCTTTTTATCGTGTGACAAATGTACATAACATCAATACGTAAGGCTTAATTTTAATAATTAAGGTAGGATTCAATTTATGTGCACAATCACAAATATGTTATGATTAACTTCCAAGAACCGATACACGGATGGCGTGGCCTGGAATGCCACATCGCCACATACAAGTATTATGGCTACTATTAGTGGTTGATGGATGGATAAACGGATGGTGGTTTTTCTATGCTTCTTGTTTTGACAATTCTTTTGACTACAAGAAAAGTCAAACGTTCAAGAGAAATAAAAGTAACTCGCCCATTAATTAATGCCGAAAAATAAAATCCCAACACAGATAAAAACAACGCGAATACATAGACAATGAAAATGCAGTATGTCAACGTGACACAGCTCATGTAACGCTCCATGCGCAGGTTGCATTCATTAAAAATTCATAAGTATCAATTTGTGTGACAAACAGAATTCGCAGCAAAATGGAAATTATGTTGAGTCATTTTGCTGGAAAGTACATTGATGAGGAAGTAGCTGATCTGAAGACTGTTAGAGTTATCGTTATAAATTGCAAAAGAATTAGTTACATTCTCTGAAGTGAGCCTACATCATAAGATTTAATACATGTTGTCATTTTGATTATATGGACATTGTGTTGGGCTGTCATTGTCCATAAACTCATGAAATTTAAAACCTAACAAATGTGAAGGCATATCGAGTGCATTTTACTACGGTTCATAACTATTCTCTCATAGATGGTTGCCAATAGAATGATTGTAATATTTAAAAATATATCAAGCACCCCACGCTTTTTACTCTGAATTGAATTATTCTGTTAATAATTTAAATTTTATTATAATTTTAGTTTGAGCCGATGCATTATGATTGATTGTCCGATCTTCTACGACTGTAATATAATCTCCTAATCATTAAAAAATATTTATAAGTTTTTAGAACGATTAGCAATAAAAGCGTGTTTTTTTTCAGTTTTTTTAAACTATTATTTATTTACATTGAGAACTTCGGCAGCGAAAATAAAAAAGGTCTAAACTGTTATAAGCAAACGCAATGTCCAGTGTGAACACGTCTGGGTGCGCACGCGCAGCTGTGGCTACCGGTTCTGCTGGCTCGTAGCCGGCGGCCACTTACACCGCTTATAACTGAGAAACAGTGTTCAAAGTTTCTTAGTACTTAGCACTACTTAGTATGTTACTTTTATTATTATTATCACTTTATTTTTGGGTGTTCCATTCTATTTAAATACGTGATTTGAATAAATACACTTTATATCGAAGTGGGATAGAGAACCAACTTTGTACAATAACATGTCCTATTAGTCGTTTTATCCTTTTGTTGTACGAGATCGTTATCCTCTGATGAGAAGTTCTTAAGACCATTGCTTACCACCACCAAGTACTATGTGGAGGAAATGTTCAATATAAGTAGCATGCCTTGCGTTAATGAATTATAGAATTTAAATTATTAAATTACTAAACATTGAGTAATAAACATTAAACATCTGATTGTAATCATGATTCTGTATCTCACAGTGGGCAGTGTCGAATTTAATTCTTAACTAAGTGAATTTATGGCTCGCTCGCTTCACGTTCCGAAAGCGTGCCGTACTGAATCATTCAAGACCAGTGGCGCTTGGTTTGGTAATATTGTTTTGTTGCTAAACCAAGGTTCCGTCCGCACCACTTTTCGTGAAGATATAAATTTAAATATTCACAAATATATGTCTAAAATACAAATTCGATGTCACCACAACATATTTGATACCCAACAGAACTTGGATGTGATCAGTACAACAGTTTTCTTTTAATTTTTTTTTATAAATGTAACATCACGCCTGTAATCCCCGAAGAGGTAGGCAGAGGAGTGTAATACACTCGCACGTTTCACCAGTTACGTTTAAGTCCCATGGAATAGGTGGTGAGCTTATTGCTGTACACCGGACACAATTGCAGACTCCGAGTCACTACTAGAAATTCTAAATTGGATTAATCTAATAGCACCCGACCCGGGATTTCAACCCAAGACCTCCCGATCGTCAGTGGCTTGCAACCACTCGACCAACGAGGCAGTAAATTTTTTTTATTATCATAAATTTAGGTGTACAATTGTGAGAATTTTACTAATAACCTTGTTCTACATCGTAAGGTATGCAAAAATTTGTTAAAATCATGCACTAAGGAATTAAAAGATTAAGAACTGTGAAAGTGATTAAACTGACGCCTAAATATAGTGACTAAATATAAAGACCAAAAGAAGAGGTAAGAAAAAAATGGAAACTGCATAGCGGCTTTTAAGAAGAAATAACAATTACTATGTCCTTTACTGACTAAGCGGTGATTTTCAGGCAGAGCCTATTATTCAAATAGGTGAATGGGCAAATGCGAAACATGACGCTTAAAACCATAGAAACACTGAATAAATTTGCGTAAACATTGCCAAAGTTAGTAAATATTCACTGTCATTGGATATTCCGTATCAATGACGATATCCATCACACATCAGAATCACGTCTCTGCTCGATGCAAGAGCTAAAATAAATCCTAATCAACAGTTTCCACACTAGAATAGTTCAGGACCTAATAGGAAACCTAGATTTAGTGTTTGAATAATGCATATCCCACAGTCCCTAGGCGGTAAGGAGGTAGGTCTGCGAATCGTATAACGTACAAACGCGATTCTAAATTTAAATATCATCGTGCGAGCGAGACGGAAAGTGTGCCCGTGCGCATGTCACGAAATTGTAATGTACTGGATAGACTTTGATAATATTTGTGTGCCTATGTTATGTATTATAATGTTTTGTTTCATACAAAGAAGTAGAAATATAGCAGTATCAGCAGTCACTTGTGGGTTCTATCTGGTCCTTTACTACATTCTTAGCTTAATACAATAATAATTATTATTATATAATCACGCCAGGTCCTCTAAGGGATAGGCCGAAAGTACAGCCTACCAAATATCTTCTATTACACACCTGATGTACATTCGACATTCTTTGCATACACATACGCTGCCAAGGACATCTGGACGCCCTAACCAATATCCGACCTATTCAAAATAGGTGACAAGATAGTTTGACCTATTCATAAATCGTCAATATCAACTAAATAATATAATACGTTGTTCTCGTAAAGGTCACATCCAGTGCTTCACGGACTCCGTGACCAACACGCCCCCCGCGTACGCTCGCTGTGCGTAAACCTGACCCCGGCGATGAACTCAACTGCGCCGTCTCATTTTATTTTTACACCGTGGTTTTGTTGTGATTCTTGTAGCGTGCCAGTTGTATGGCCGATTATATTAAATGGACGACGCACTACTTCGGTTTGATTTGATAAAATTTTAGATTCTCTTTCGCCGTTGTAGATCGACTATACTATGATCATGGTAATCATGGTTTTAATTGATTGGAATAAATTTTTGTCGAAAATAGTAGGTATGAAAATCTAGTAAAGTCATTAGAATAGTCTTAGGGTACTACGATATACAGCTCAAAGGATACTAAACCAGCAACAGGTTCTTATCTAATTTATACAATGAATATTTTATTGTATTGGAAACAAGACGATAATAATTCAAGTTCATGCAAAGAGCGCACGCGTGTTCCGACAGCTCACGTGTCCTATTAATATAAACATTATCAGACTAATATCCTCTTTATTGTATTGCATTTAAAAATATTAATGACGTCATGTCAATTATGTCATTTATACATATAATTGTGATCTAGTATTTACAAGTATGACAACAAACTTCAAATCAAAAGTGCAATATGCGGTCAAATGTTTCAAATAAAATTTAAAAAATTGGTCATTAAATGTTACAAAACGATTAAATATGCTTATACACATACCGAATGGACAAGATTCTTTAATAATATCTGATCGAATTAAAGAATAGTAGTCAAAATCATATCGTTATCCCAACTGCATCTCGTTACGTTCTAATAAATTTCTACAACAGATTTCTGAGTGAATTGTACTGTGTTCTTTTATGAAATTCGCAAAATGGAGCAAATATTTATGATTGAAGTATTTGTAAAGAAAATTGTCCTCAAAATCGAACCACCCGAAAAGGATGAATATGAGCTTAAAATGGAAGAAGAGGCAAGAAAAAGAGAAGCTGAGGCATTAGCGGCGGCGGAAGCTGCAAAAAAGGGCAAAGGCAAAGGAAAAGCAAAGCCTGCGAAACCGAAGGGGAAAAAAGGCAAGGGCAAAGAGCCTCCAATGCCTTCTGAAGAAGAAATGAAATTTATGCAAACTTGTACAATGCAAATGAGTTGTCTACCACTTTTTGATTTTTATGTCGCTCATGACAATTTCATAGCGCCTCCACCACCGGCACCTCCGCCAAAAAAGGGCAAGAAGGCTCCAAAACCAAAGAAGGGTAAAGGAAAAGTGCCTCCAAGAAAAATTATTTTACCATCTGAACCTCTTCCTCAGCCTCCTTATTTTGGGGTAGGAAACGCCATCATGTTTCTATCGAGGCCTTCTAAACTAGAAGAGGTGTTGAAAAAGACTCCAATTTATATCACAGTTTGGAACAGAGACGAGAATTTAAACTGCATTGGTTTCGTTTACGTTCACTGGCACGAATCATTTTTCACATGTCTTCAAAGAGCTGCAGATTTAAACCCAGTGAATATGGATCAAGCACAATATCGCGATACTAAAAAACCTGAAATGATAACCAATACAGTGGAACTTACTCGACCGCTGCAATGTGAAGAAGATCTCAAATCATCCGGAGAAATCGAATTTTTCATCAGATTGACGTGTTTAGGGAACAGAATCTTGAGCTACTTTGTTGCTTTGCCGGAAATGGAACGGTTACCTGGACGAAAGTATTTATCAGATGATTTGAAGTTAAAAGACGTGGAAGTAGTGAGACATTGGGAAGGGACAACAATAGATGCGGTTCCACCTGTGTGCTATATTTTTGGTGCTCCCGACATTTGCAGAGAACCGATTAGACCAGTAGAGGAACCAAAAGTGTATGAAGAGTTTGTTGCACCATTTACTTCAAGCGAACTTGCGATTTTAGCGATGGGATTCCCGAAAGGACCTTGTGGCGGAACTAACTGTCCTAAACGAATGGAGTACAGAGGCAGTCAGCATCAGTTTATCCATGGTGAAACGATTAAAGGAAAGTACCAGCATGGTTCATTTGTTAACAAAAGAGATGTCCATGGTCCTTGTGGAAGATTGGATTGTCCTTTGGCAAAGAAAGTCAGGTCGTATCTCTGTACGGAAGGAAGCTATAAGCCCTGTAAAAAACCTTGCTGTAAGGATTATTACTGAATGCATCATTGGGAACGTCTTACGAATTATGCATTTTGGATCAGTTGATCCGCGAAAAGTCCAAATTAAAATATACTAATTTTTAATCTGATTCATTAGTGAACATATTATAGGTTAAACTTTAGATATTAAAAATCAATGTTAATACAATGTGGGTTTCTCTTTCTACGGTTCAACGTCCAAACGGGTCAAAATATAAATGTAACGAAATTAAAATAAGCACTAATGAGTCATAAAGGTTGTGTTCCGAAATCAACGACGGGTTTACAGTTACGTGACTTATTGAGAATTAAGTGATTTTAAAATTAAAACACACTGAGGATGTATTAATTAAGCCACTTGTCTTCAGTTTACATTCACTTTATGTTTTATTGCATCAACCAGTTTAACTAAAATTTGAGTCAAATCTAGATTTCGCGATGAGAGACTCTTCAAAATAATTCAAATAATTTTTGTTCTATTTTATACTTCACTTCATCTAATATACATTTACAGGTTCTAGTCACATTTGTAAAGTACTTGTGATATTATTTTATTGCATCATCATGCAAGGTCTTTTCCCTTAGAGGTTGGCAGAGAGCACCGAGTGCCAAATATCTCCATCCTTACAGATCTGACGTGCATCTTCTCTACATTCAACACTCTTTTCACACACATGAACTAATTTCGCAGCCTGAAGACTGACTTAAATCCTAATTTATTACTGAAACACATTGCTTCTGTATTAAACCAACATGCATTATGTATTAAAAATATATCAGCAAGCAATTTGTTAGCCGCATTATACCTGTCTAATACATCTGCTTGTATGTAACAGATTTACTCGATTCCTTGCTGCAAGGATCGCTGTAATTCTATTATTCTCAGAAAACGCCATCAAAACACGCAGGAGAGAAAACGCCAATTCTGCGAAGAGATCATCATTTGCGATACGCGATTAACAAAGTGAAGACTCCATTCTCCTGTCCCACATGCGGTAAACCATATCCTTTGACAGCTCGAGATAGAAATTAACGTTCTTATTGCCATAACCATAAGAGTTATTTAGATTGCAGACTTTAATTGGCATTAGGATAAAATAATTGTAATAATTAGGAAGATTTTGACACACGTAATTTACGCTTCACGCCCCACGAACGTGAATAAGTACGGTATGCGGACTTTAAAAAGGATCTTACGATATTCAAATGTATATTGTTTATTGTCTGGCAATAGGTATTATTATTCGGAAATTTTCGAGTTTCGAAATTCTATGCGAAACGCCTGAGCCACGACCGTTTCACTTAATGAGTGACGGTTTCATAATTCGGTGTTCAATTTTTGTATTATTATAATCAGTGATGACTAGTTATTTAGATTTGAACCTACTTCTCGGGATATGTGGGGTTCGAGATTGGACTCGCATTTCTAGCTTTGAGTACATAAAAGCATTTTAAGCGTTTAAGTCCTGTAGATACGCTTTAAAATTCTTTCTAATTATCTGTAAGTGATCTTCTAATTATCTGTAAACTTGTGAAATCTACTCACCGGTACTTTACCAGCGCAATTTAGCCCTTCTCATTCTCAGCGAACACTGGTACCCAATAGCAGAATGATGAAAAGGCTAATAATAATAATCGTCAATGATTTCATCGTTCCACTGTGGAACATATATCTCTTTTCACAATGTTAAGGCCGAAGTTCGCCACGCTGACCAAGTGTGGGTTAAAAGACTTCACACCTCTTGGAGAATACTATGGAGAACTCTAAAGCATACAACACTCCATGCGATATTTTCCTTCATCGTAACAACTAGCAATATTGAATCTGAAAAAGCGCAATTGTTTAAGGAAATTGCGCACCAGTATTTGCATCCAGAACCCCTGGATAGGAGGCTGAATTCTAAACCACTAAGCTATCAATGCTACTCACTGAACAGGTGTATACGAACTGTAAATAAATAGGTACTTTTTCAATAATAACATAAGGTAGACCTTGATAAATAGATAGGGATCAAAACGTAATAGTTATCTCCCGTCAAGAATAAAAAACGAACTAAACGCATTGTAAAAACAAACATTGCGTTGTAAAGGAATATTTTAAATAAATTATATACAATACACATCGAAGTGCAGTATTATCGCGAACATGCCACAGTAATAAGGGCGACAATTACAGCGAGCATTAGCGAGCTTATGATTTTTAAATCGCGGAAGTGTTCCATGTCCAGGGCACCGCAAACAACTTGTACCAACGCGGCACTGTGATGTATGGCGGGTTTGTTTACAGTCTGCGACCACGATATGGCAAATGTCGATTGTTTTTCAGTGAAAACTTCTGTGATCTCTGTATTGTGTGTATGCATTACCATTATGTTTATAGGTATTTTGTTTCCCAAAAACATAAATACATACATAGACTGTTACAGTGTGGGTAACCTGAAGAGCTGAGGTTCGAGCTCAGTGGCGTGCTATTGGAGGGGTCTATACCCAGCAGTGGACAGAAATGGGTTGATAATAATGACGATGATAATGATGATGACAGTTTGAGTATATGGCACTAGTATCGTGATAATTACATTTTTAGAATTAAATAAATTGGAATCTGCAATGATATCGTTTTGTTTAGATTTCAAAAAATATGTCAAAGTTGTTCTTTCTTCTTCTGTCTTCTTCTTTGTCACTTCGTCGGCGTCTCAAAAGCAACTCTGTAAGGCAGTACTGTCCAAGAATATCAGTTTTCAGATAGTTGAATTGTATAGGAGACAATTTTTATACGCAACAAATATTTCTTTTCTATACCAGAGTTGTCTTTGACTGTAGTTATGTTTCGTCAGTTTTTATCAGATGTCTGCTAGGACAAAGACCTGATGACTACGTAATAAATCTTTACGCTAAAAATTAGTTTTGACATACAAGCTGTCCATTTTATTTTTGTAATTTCTGTGTGTACATAAATAAAAAAATAAAAAAAAATAGCTCACTCTTTTAAGAATCGTAAAGAAACATACAATTTTACAACCACTAATTATTTGAAAATCGTTTTTAAAATACGAACTGTAATGTAACCGTAAATTGTATTTTGTATTCCTAATACGCCTTATTATACCTGACGATTAATCGTAGCGATGACAATACCAAAATCGATATCGTGACATGTAAAAAGCACTAGCAGTTGCAAATTGGAACGATTAGGTTAATGCATTCAAATAGATGCGAGCTGCCACGTCGCTATATGCGTGTTTATCCACGCAACGCGATATGCAGTACAAGGCCTTTTTGATAAACCTGCGGGTGTATTTCAAGGGCAGTCGATATTTATTTATTTATTTATTTATTCTTTTTGCAAACAATCGATTTACAAAAGGCGGACTTAATGCCTAATGGCATTC
>DWJK01000668.1:0-20549 GCA_018248815.1 Croniades pieria auraria
CCCACGTTTCACCAGTTACGTTTAAGTCCCATGTAATAGATGGTGAGCCTATTGCTATACACCGGACTCCAGATCCAGACTCCGAGTCAATACGAGATGTTATAAATTAGAAAAATCCAATAGTACCCGACCCGGGATTTGAACCCAGTACCGACCGACGATCGACAGTCGTGCTTGTCACCACTCCAACAACGAGACAGTCAAGGAGTTAATGTATTGATGTAGATAATCATTATAGAATACGTGTTCGTTGGAGGTTCACACATAGCTCTTCACTTCTATGACATTTTGCAACCAAAGCGAAGTTAACTTGTTCTGTACGTGCCCTCCGTAATATGGAAAAAGTCACGGAAAATTCCCGCTATTCCCTGCCTCTCCAAACCCACCCTCATTCAATCATACATTCTACATACACCATAATCTCGGACGTGCAAAAAGTTCAAAAAGAGGGTAAATTCTTTTACCATTACACCCATTTTCATAAAATTCCTGCAACGGTGTTAGGCTCATTCCGAAAGACCGCAAACCCTTGTTCGCTTCAGGTTGAAGTCTTTGTATCAATATCTCATCGGACTGTTTATTTACGTCGAGAAGTCCCGCTCCTGAGTAGATATAAACAGCTCCTCGGCCGTTGTCTTCGTACGGCGCACCAATTACAATATCTGGAAGCACATATTTGCTATTCTAAACATATTATCTCGGAGCTTAAGAAAATGGGACATATTAAAATATGTATATCGCATGTTTGAGTGAGTATTTTTCAGTAGGTATACAATTAGTTGTACTATGGACGGAATAGCAAAGAATATGTGTAGAGTAGGTACTCATCTGAAGGTTTTTCAAAAGACAACACACATTTTGAAGCCAGGTACATATGACAAGGAAATTTGTTAGAAGTCATAGAAGAACGAACGAATAAAAAGTGCTTTCGCAACTGGGGATATTTACTTTTGTCAAGCATTTTAAGCATCTAACATAAAATTATCTTATTTCAAGATTAAGAACACAGATAGCCATATAGCTTTATCGTTAGAAACTTGAAGTGCTTCTTCTACATTTGTCACTCTTCATACACGCATGCTGGTTTCCTCTCTTTTCGACTTCCCTCCCCATCAGTTACGTATATATATACATATAATAAAAACCTACCATGTTTATCGTCGCCGTCAATATCCCCCAGATTGGCAATTGCCCTTCCAAAGTACCCTCCATTTGACTGGCCTTTTATAATTCTAATATAATCGGGCAACTGAAAAGTAGAAATTGACCAAATGCAAATTACTTTATAGACTAATCCCTTTCTTCAAGTTTCTTCTAGAAATAAAATCGGGCGAGGTCTAACAACTTTGTCGTTATGGGGAACATTGCATCTGAGATTGGCACCGAATTAAATGCCACTTTTAAGTTACCTGGACTGCAATGACCATCAAACACGAAGCCTCAAGACCTATTTGCATCATTTAAACCAAGAAACTTGAAAAAAAATTTAGGTTTAAAATAATCATTTTTAATTAGTTAACTGACAGTGTAAATATTGAATAGGTTTAAATATTAAATATTTACACGTAAAAAAGCTTTAGTTTAACATATATAACAGGCTAATAAATGATACCAAAAATTTGCATTTGCGGAAAATAAATATTTATGTAACTATCATAATATTAACGTCTTAGCGCAACTTAACACGCCACCATGCGATCTCGAACTACCCAAAGTCTGTACAATGGTACCCAGACAATTGTTAAATAATGTCATGTACATTTTCAGCCTTTGGACGTCCACTCCTAGACATAGGTCTTCCCTAATCGGCGCCACTCCCTCCGGTATTGGGCTTTTGAAATACATTAAAATACAAACTCAACTTCGAAATCTCAGACTCGACACAATAACTCATGTTCGTCACACAATTAATATTGATTTTCGGTGGGAATCGTACTCATAACCCGTAACTCAGCAGTCAGTTCACAAACCACTGCACCAAAGGGCCCGTCAAACTTCTATCAGTAAATTAAAAACAAAGGACAACTAACAACGGCCAGCAGAATTGTGATATGTACTGAATTGTGTAATATATGTATTGTGATCTGTATATTATGTTTATGAATGGTACAAGTAATTTTTTTTTGTTATAATTTGATAGCTGCGTTTTTCAAATCAATTTAATTTCTCCACCAATCAGCGTTATAGTAAATTGCCCAATATAGGACCAATTCTGCTGCCTTTAAGAAGAGACATTTGCTCAGCATTTGGATAAGCATGGCGATATAAAAATGATAAACCTACTTTAGTTGGACCGTAGACATAAACAGCACCAAGATCCACTCTTTGTTCGTCTTCATAATATGTCGGTGCGCCGACGAGCAGGGAGTCCTGCCTACTGTCGCTTAAGGCCGCAGTACATAATGCCCCGCCGAACATTAAACCCGGCTTGTCAATAACAATTGAGGTAACCTCTTCCAGAAGTATCGACTTTAAAATATAGATGAGCACCTAGAACAATTATATGAACCGTTTACATGTTCGAAGTTCATGATCTGGTTCGGTAATGAACTTTCTGTCTTTTTGTTTTCTTTATGGCGCCTGCCGCTGTTTTCTGATACTATGCTCCAAGAAAATGAAAACAAAATTTACCATTCCCAGGCCGTTGGTACCATATGTTGAGCTTATAGCATAATTTAATGTCGTAATGTCATCGCTTCCAAAATATCTGCCGAAAGCTACGCCATATCCTGAAAATATGCCAGTTTTTTAAATTATAATAAAGTATTTGATACACGTTTCGTTATTAATAAAATAATATAACACGTAACATTACGCCTGTATCTCCCCGAAGAAGTAGGTAGAGGAATGTAATACACTCCCACGTTTGACCAACTACGTTAAGAAATTCCCGTTAAGAAATAGGTAGCGAATACAACGTTATCATCATCCATACTCGAGCAGAGTGGACGGGTAGGCTTTGCGTAAGGATGTGTACTCCAGAATAGGGTTTAGGTGTAAATCCTAGCTAGTGACGGAATGGTGCCGGGTTGCATTCAGACCTAGAGAAAATCCTATCCAGATTACGTACTTACCAAAATTAAAAAAAACCTTTCTCTCTTGTACAAAGTGCAAAGGTTTGAATCTGGGACCATTCAAATACACTTTTGCGCGACCTGGACAAAAAGAAAGAACATTAAGAATACATTTTTCAGTGGCCTTTTTATAAATACAAATCAGTTCAAATGTTCTGTATATAGCAGGTACTTTAAAACAAGTGTCAATGATTTCGTTGATATACGAGTTTTGGACTTACCTTTATTCATAGCTGGACCACCAACTAGCACTGCGCTTGTGGTAGAAACATCCAAACTCCAACCAAAACTATTCATATACCGCTCTGAAAAATTAATGGCACACGTGTTTCGAAATTTAAAAAATAATTCTCTACTATTCCTGGTAACATTCTCGTACACAGCTGCCTCAAATTAAAATAAAATTGAAAGAGAGTTTTTTATAGAAAATCATAATAAAGTATGTATGTACATATATCATCCTAAACAGTAATAATGTATGATTTAAAATGTACCGGCTTATCACGTACGTTTTTCGGGATTGCTTGACTAGTTTCGGACCTGTACGAGGTCCTTCCTTATGAGCACCCGCCGCTTGCAGCGAGGTCGCGACCTAGTCGAGCAATCCCGAAAAACGTACGTGAGTTAAGCCGTTACATTTTTAGTCACGTGTATAAATACTCACGAATACATTTAATTGTAAAATAAAGTAATAATATATATAAACAAAGTCCTATCCTAACGAACGTCATCGTAAACGCTATATTTTTTCATTAACACTTGTTTTTAGCGGAACACTCGGTGGCCAAATAAAAGTATTTGCTTCAACGACATTAGATTTATTTAGAGAGCACACTACAAACAGTGACGATTAGCTTCAAAGTTTTTTGTATTGCCATAGACAACGGCATTAAGAACAATTGCTTTGCTATATTAGTTAAAGATCAGGCGCGCAAACAACTGCATTCTCAGATGGTACTTGAAGAGTTTTTCTATTTTAAACGAGCATTTTAAATACCTAGAAGGCAAGTAGTCTTATCATGCTTGCTTCACCTAAATGAATGAAATTGTGAGCTTTGTTTCAAAAAGGCTCAGTCCAAAACGCTGAACAAAAACGATAACGTTTTGAGGACGTATTGTATCAAAATGGTATTTTTTATATATTATAATTTTAAAGGGTGTGGATATTTGTGTAGAAACTGTTATTTCGCTATACATATTTCGAATACGCCAACACATTTCGAAAGGATCCAATATTTGTTACTTTAGAATAATGAAATTTGTAGAAACAAAACGCTCTCCTCAATTTGTTCATTTTGTGTAAAAAAAAGACTATTTCGAGACTATTTCGATGTTTCCATATTTTATGATTTCATTCTGGTATTTATTGTAATATCATATTACCTATTGATGTAATTTGGTCGTATTATAAATATAACTGTGCTGATATTTACACAATTCGCATGATTGGATATTGGACATTTCGGATAATTTGGACATATCGGAAATGTTACCGTTGCTTATAATTGTTCTGGTGCTGAAATGAATTTGTTTGTGTATTTAACAATCACATATTAATGTATAAGTGTAACAGTATATTTTAAAGCCAATTAATGAATATATGAAGTTGGGTTGGTAAATAAATGAATGAGTGAGCGCTGAACGAACTAAGGAACGAACTAAACGACGAACGAACACACGAACAAAGGAACAAATAAACCGACAAATAAATAAATAAATCAGGTGAAGTTCGCAAGTAAATCAGTAAAAGAAATTATTTAAATACATATATAAGTATAGCTATTGTACTGGATCGTACATATATGTATGTAGTTTTGTGGTTTTGTTCAGTTTTAACTACTGTAAGGTCCATAGATCTGATCATGTTTTTTGGACGGAAATACGTGTTATTAGTAATACGTATGTTGGTGTTGTTGTATATTTTATTTTTATTTATGTCATTACATATTGTATAATGACTAATGACTAATTACTATGACTATGATATGTCTGAATGACTAATTACTGTGACTATGATATGACTGAATGACTAATTACTATGACTATGATATGACTGTATGACTAATTACTATGACTATGATATGACTGAATGACTAATTACTAAATGTATAAAGCATCACAATTCGGATTCGGGGATTATTACAAAAATTTTTTTGATTTTACTTACGTAAATTATATTTAGCAAATCTATCATCGGAAAACAATGTTTTTACAGGGCCAAGCGTTGGAACATTATAACACTGCCCGAAGGTCATCATTCTCGTTCTGTCGTTGTCTAAAACATACATCATTTTATTTATCATTACTTTAAACGTTTATTCTTTATCTGATACATCTTCATTTTTTGTTAATTTTTTTCGCTCTACTTACTGTCTAGTCTCATATGTCTTGGTGCGCACATCTAAAACAAAAATGCATTTTTTATTATTGATAACGTAATGATTAAAATGTTATTATAAGTCTTAACGAAGTTCGATACTTTATTCAAAAGACCTTTCCTATTTCATGTCGTTCAAAATTGTTACTTATGAACATCACAACGGCTACTGTCAGATGACTAATCATCCCACGCACTTATAAATCAACGTCACTTACCACTGAAAAGTCCAATCCCGCTTTAACCGTAGCACCAAGTAAGAAGTTGGTTTCGTTGATCACATTTGATGCCGTCACTAGATCTGAAAGAACAACTTTGATAA
This sequence comes from Croniades pieria auraria, assembly GCA_018248815.1. Lineage (NCBI taxonomy): Eukaryota > Metazoa > Arthropoda > Insecta > Lepidoptera > Hesperiidae > Croniades > Croniades pieria. The sequence goes on from DWJK01000668.1 coordinate 5,774, forward strand.
AAGCGAACAGAGTTGGTAATAGTTTACTGAAACTGACTTAATATCATGCTTATTTTATCCACCTCTAAGCGTCTCTAGAGATCATACGTATTGTGACGTATCCATCTAAAAGTTAGATTTTAGATCTTGTAGCATTATTATAAAAGTTAATTAAGATTCAACGCAGCATACATTTATTATCGCATAGACTGACAAACAACAGTAAACGGTCACCGTTTTCTGTGGACATTTGCAATACCAAAGCCATTATGACCAAAGTGTTTACTGCCCTGAAGGACTTGTTAATGTGTTTCATTGTATCCTTTTTCCAATGTTGAGTAAGTGAAAGTGGTACATTGTGGTATCCGTACATATGTAGATACCTATTGCCGAAATAGCGGTATATACACGCCTTGCCCTTTCGGTGAAATGCCAGCGTGATGTTATGTCACATTTTGTTGGTCACATCTGTCGCAGAACCGATAGCTGGTGGAGCAGACGTGTTCTGGAGCGGAGACCGCGATTAGGCAAACGTAGCTTAGGACGCCCTCCAGCTAGGTGGAGTGGCGATTTACGCAAAGGGGCTGGCAGTGGTTGGATGCGAAGAGCTGAAGATCGAGCTCAGTGGCGTGCCATCGGAGAGGCCTATGTCCAGCAGTGGACGGGAGCAGGCTAATGATGATGATGATGATGATTGGGACTATGAATAAACTGAACAGAAATCAGTAAAGAAAGTTATTAAAATGTTATTTACTATTGAGAATAATAAAAATAGTTTATATTAAAGATTTAGTTCTATTTTACGATAACAGATAATACAATAATTAATACACAATGAAAAGTAGAAAATTACCCGAAAAATCTGTGTAATTGCTTTACAGTTTAAGAGAAGAATTTGTTAAATTAATTGTGTCTAACAGGGCCTATATCACTTGATATTTATTCACGTATAAAATATAACAGAAATAACTACGTCCGGATTGCGAATTTCCCTTTGGGAGTCTTTACCTTCCCGTCTCTATTAAGCATAAACGATTTATGAGAAGCAGGGTGGTACATATCGCGTTACCTAACTGTGGCGCGACGATATTGATTTACTTGCTGTTCCATTACGCCATTTTTCTTCTTCAAATTTATAATATGAGAAAACACCAGAAATGTACTTATTATATTTACCTGCTTTTTCATTACAGAATAAGGTAATCGTAACTTTTTATATAAATGCGTCTTTACTGACAAAACAGTAATAAAAAATCCATTTGTTTTAGGTGTTGAAGATTTGATCTTATGTTTACCGTAGATGTGATGTTACTACTGCGGATTAAGTGTTTTTTTGTCCGTGAACACTACAGCATTCAGACCAAAGGCAAAACGAATAAGCAGAATCAAATAAAGTATTCTATATTTTGCCTTTTCGCTTTATCAAGCTTTAATGTTAAATTTTACAATAATAATCTAACAAATTAATCACGTATTCAAACATTTCACGTATTCAAACGTATTCCAGTTGGGAAATGAGCTGTGAAGCGTATGTTCCATATTCTTAATGGACTTAGCTTTGTCCGTAATAATATATATTTATATTGTCCGCCGCCGTCCTTCAGCCCTCATTCAATGTCATGAATAAAAAATGAACTATATTCAAGATAATATTGCGTAATATCCATTATACTAGGACATAATTCCCCGTTGAAAAGCTTCTGGGAATTAAACCTTCACGCGTGGGTTCTTCGCTATTCTTATGACACCACAGCAAAGATTGATATTTTGTATCACGAATGAAGAATTATTGTTATAATATAAACTTTCATTATCAAACTTCTATTATTAGCTAAATATTTTTCTGCTTATAACTGAACTAATTCTCTTTAGGACTTTACGCAGCTTTTGCTTTTACCGACCATATCCACTCTTTCAGTATGAAATTGGAATAGATGTTGAATATTCACCATACATACATAATTGTAAGACAAGAGTAAAAATAAAGTGAAATAATAATAAAGTGTTATTTACTGACGAATGAAATCAGTAATACGAGTAAAGTCATAAAACTTTTTTGATTTATTTTCCTTGTGAACTTTTATAAGCTCACAATTAACGGCGAGAAAAACCTGCAAAGAGAAATGGAAACGGGGACAAAGAATAATAGGCATGTTATTTCTTATGGTAAATTTAACAGTTTGACAGCCACTTATAACCCAACGCTTTATCGACAAACCAAACATTTCCGTTCATTCACACCGTTTTGTTTTTGCTCCGATCATATCTTTACTTCGTATTACATAATGGCATTGATTAAATCAATTTGTCCTGCTTTTCAATCCCAATAAAATTCATAAAAATCAATGCAATTTTATTTTGTGTTTTAAAAAAACTTACTCATTTTTACCTTCAAACAATATATTAAATCACACCTCATTAGATAATATGAAAGTATTGTAATCGGCATATTATATAGCAACCACGTAAATAATATTCGCCTTATTATCTTTAAAATGTATTATAAAAACCTTTTGTACTTGCCATATTAATTTGAGATTTTTCGTTCACGAATTACTTGAGCTTAGAAAGCTATAGAAAAAGTGGTATTAAATATTCGTCAAATTATATTTATATAAGAATAACCTTTTTTCATATTAGCAAACATTATTTAAAATCAATTTAAAAAAAAAAGTCATCTCTCACAATGACTTCGCTAATTCAATTGATTTTACTCGGCGCAAGTTCTGCAAAGTAAAAATATTTCACAACATAGCTTTAGTTAAACACGACACGGTCGCTGGAGTCTGCCTTCACACGTTGAGGCGGAAAATTTAAAAAACACAACAAAAGTAAAAGTTCCATATAAAGGTCCACTTGAAGTACTCACCTTAGAGCATTTATCACGAAGACAAAACAAAACACAGGATCGAATTGTCTTCGCACGTAGTGGCTGTGAGGAGCTTCGATAACAACTGGGAGCCTGAAAGCAGGCGAGAGCTGCGCCGTACCTGGTGCGCAGTTGAGCTCGCGCCAGGGTTCTGTAGGATGGTTTCAGGCTACGGAACTCGTTGTGAATGATACGGCTGAAAGATATCTGGTGGGTGGACGGGGCGGGGCGGGGTTATATAACGGCGGGCGATCGATAGCCGGGCGGCGCGAGTCGAACGCAGGCCTGGGTGATTTGCACAATGTGTGGGTTTCTCATCTATTTGTTAGTAAAACTATTCTATTACAGCCCTTATTGGACTACCCTTTGACCTGTATTGGAAATAACAGATTCATTCGTTTAATTACCAAATGTTCGAGGTAAAAAAACTAATTAGGGACAGGTACTTTTTTAATTTGAATGGGTAATTAAAAAAGTTCGTTAATTACCGTAATACAAGGGTATTAAAAGGGAAAACCCGCTAATGTTAATGGTTGAAAGTAAGCGTTTCATCTCAATATCCCCGCGTCTTGTTTCTCCCGGCAACCGGAAGCTCACCTGTTGCTTGCTGTGTTCGACTTCTAAGGATACAGCAGGCAAATATTGTTTGAAGAGCTTAATAAAAGCTTAAACTAATTAATTAATTAATTAATCCTGTCCGTAACAAACATTAAACTTAATGTTTTACACAATTATTAAAATTTTGGTATCATGACATTTTCAATAAAACATGCTTTCCACCGGCCTTTGAGAATATCTTTGGTTCTTTTCAACCATACTAATTGTAAAAACCCACACATAGTTTTCTGCACGTCCTTTTTATATTACTGTGATAGCTAAGATAAAACTCTGTCGGACTCTACATGCGAAATTCTCCATACTCTACATGACAAATTAATTTATTACACGCGTCTTATTTTATTAATATTAATTATTATGACAGTCATACATTGTTTGACGTTTCACAACACCATAGTTACATATTTACTATAACTATGATAAACATATGTACTTAAATAAATAAACAAATAATATATAAATAAATAAAAATGGGAGTATAGTAACGTCTTTAATCCTCCCATGTTCCTGTCGGTGGGAATTCCTCTATAATTGAATTCCTGCAGAGTCCCGATGCCACTTATGTCTTTAATATCGACGAATAATGGTGTTCAAGGGACTATACCACGGCCGGTATTTTCTAAGTCTTGCAAAAGGTATTTCATTGGCGACGCAATCTCCAAAAAAGGTCCTTTGTGTCAATGGTCTGATTGGAAAAACAATATATTAGTAGAATTGGTATTTATGCTTTGTCTGAGTGATGGATAATTACGTTATCGGAAAATTATTGAGAGTAATCTTATCAAATCCCGCCAGCGGGCTTTCGAATAAATCCTTGGTGTACAATACAAAATGTATTAAATGAATGAGCCATATTTCATAATGAATCTGGATAGATTTAAGATACTAATAAATCAAGTTGAGTAGTTGTCGTACTACAAGTATAATGCTCAAGTGTAACTCAGTTGTTTTATTGAGTTGCGAAGGTGCGAGTACATACATATGCAACAGAACTATACAGTACGGCTCAACACGTGTCGGTCTCAGTCCCTGAATCGCTTCTCGTCTATGTGAGACGTGTATAATTCTCTAATAATAAATTTATTCCTCGTTGGTCTCTAATATTAAAAAAATTGTCCCGTTGGTCGAGTGGTTGCAAGCGCGACTGCCTGGGTTCAAATCCCGGGTCGGGTACTATTGGATTTTTCGGAGACTTTTTTGACTCGGAGTCTGGATGTGTGCCCGGTGTATGACAATAGGTTCACCACCTATTCCATTGTGGGACTTATACGTAACTGGTGAAACGTGGAGGTGTACTACACTCTTCTGCCAACCCCCTCGGGGATTACAGACGTGATATTACGTTTTTTTCTTGTTACGAATGTCTCGTTTCAAGTTGTATGTGAATTATAAAGGAATAAACGATCGAAGTATCTTACCGCGCGACGTACCATTTGGTGTATTTGATTTATTTTGCCGTTATTTATAACAAGCTAATATATAAGTTTGATTGTTTTGTTAACAGGAGGATGAAAAAGTGGTAGAGTTAGTTGCTAAGTACGGGCCGAAGAAATGGACTCTAATAGCGCGGCACCTCAAAGGCAGGATAGGGAAACAGTGTAGGTAAGTAATATCTAAAGTGTGTGAAGTCTGCCAACCCGCACTTGGCCAGCGCGGCAGACTATGGCCTTAACCCTCTCAATATGATAGGAGACTCATATTCCAACAGTGTAATGATAGATGGGTCGATTATTATTATTATTTAAGTAATATCATGTATATTTCAGTTAGCTTTTGATTTTCACAAAACAAAAACACATATATAAAAGGAAGAAAGATGTTAAAAATTGCGTGGACCAAAGTAGTTATGTGAATAAAAAGTTGTAAAAAATTCCAAGCATACAAAATTCAAAAGAAAAAAATTTGTTCACATGATTATATAATAATTTGCATACCGTATGATTTCGTCATAAGAAATGTTAACTATAATTTTTTCGTCGCTTGTTTATATTTATAAGTAAAAATGTATTGAAAAAACCTATTGGTCAATAGCATATTGTGTCACACATTACCGCATCTTTAACACAAAAGACAGTTAATAAATTAAAAACCTTTTAAAACATTCCAGGGAGCGTTGGCACAATCATCTAAACCCGTCAATAAAGAAAACGGCATGGACCGAGCACGAAGACAGGATTATATACCAAGCCCACAAGCAACTGGGCAACCAGTGGGCGAAAATCGCTAAGTTACTGCCTGGCAGGTAAGCCGTTGTAGTAACCACTGTTCTAAATAAATATAATAAGTATAATAGTGCCTAAAACTTGTTCTTGTCGTGTTTTATGTGTGCATTAAGGAAACGAAGATTATTCGACCCATTAAAAAATATGATTAGTTGAAAATTTTGCAGTTCCATGTTCCGTTTGTGTAATATGTACGATATAAAGTCAATTTATACTCAAATATTTATGTACATACACGTTACGTCTTACATTTACGTCGCGTAAGACGCCCTCCGGCTAGGCGGAGGGACGATATCCGCAAAGTGACCGGGAGCGGTCGGACGCGAGGAGCCGGAGAGGGAGCTCAGCGGCGCGCCGAGCGGGCTCGAGCGGGCCGGCCACGGCGACGCCGACGACGATCGACGGACGTAGGTTCGTCGAATCGCCCGAAACGTAGTTTATATTCGGACGCGTCGGTCGGCAGGACGGACAACGCGATCAAGAACCACTGGAACTCGACGATGCGGCGGCAGTACGAGCCCGAGCCGCCGGACGCGGCCGACGCGCCGCGCCGCGGCCCGCGCGCGCGCCGCCCGCGCGCCGCCGCAGAGGTGCGCCGGTCCACTGCTCTAACTTACACTAGCCAACATGAGTTCCTTATTATGGGGTGTAGGGTGGATTCGTGTGCGGTATTGTATTATGGGACTTCAACGGAGCCGGTGAACCGTGGAGGTGCCCTACGTTCCTCCGCCTCCTCCTTCGCCGGCACTCGGCCGGCGTGGCCGACTATGGCCTCGACCCCCTCGATATGAGAGGAGACCCATATTCGAACAGTGGAATGATAAGTGGGTCGATTACGAGCACACGCTTCGATTACATTCTGATCACAAGTCACGTATTTTAATTTAGAATATTTAATTCATACCACATTACATCATGCCCTTAGACTCATGTAGTAGCTTTTTTTCATCGGTATTATTTTTAAAAGTATGCTTTTCCATCAATTTCAATTATTTTGTACGGGATAGTTATCAATACAAAACTAATAACTGTAATCCGCATCTGTGCTTTGTTGGAGTAAGCTTTAGTCATGAGAGACAGCAATAGAAACTAACATACTTGCGACTACTTAACTGTTTTTAATTTTAAATTGTGCCTGTTGCAGTCTTCCTGGACGGACCAGTTCAATGAGTCAGCACAAAGCAACTCCTCGAATACAAGCCAGACGGCGTCCAAGCAGGTCCTCCACTTCAGGCAGCTGCTGAAGGACCAGCTCAGCAATTTGCAGCAACGAGCGCCGAGCCCAGTGCCCAAGTCGCCGGACCGAGGTGGACTGGTGCCGGCCGATACTGTAGAGATAGTGGAATCGCCTTTCAAGTGAGTTTAATTTCTTTACGGATAATAATAATGTGTTCATAACTTTCTTTAATTTACGAGATTAATAATTTTGTGGTACTTTTATTGTTATTCTTTCTGTTTTTACGTTGTAGGGTAAATAAATAGAAAGCAAGGTCTGAAGATTTAGTATAGGATTTTTTTCATTTATCTTCGTTCAAAATGAAAAATTAATTAACCACTTAAAATGTATTCACTTGATGCTTTAAATATTTAAGAATTGTATTACATATGTAATATATGAACGGGAAAGTGATAATTAGACGTAACATGAAGACATAACATAAAAAAAACGTAACATCACGCCTGTAACCCCGAAGAGGCAGGCAGAAGAAAGAGTACACTCCCACGTTTCACCAGTTACGTTTAAGTCCCATGGAATAGGTGGTGAGCCTATTGCCATACACCGAGCACAATTGCATACTCTAAGTCACTTCTAATTCTAAATTAGAAAAATCTAATAGCACCCGACCCGGGATTTGAACCCAGGACCTCCCGATCGGCAGTAGCGCTTGCGACCATTCGACCAACGAGGCAGCCAATGCGTCCAGATACAATGCTACTAAAAGAAATTTTAAAATAAAAAATACAAAAGCATCCAACCCGGGTATCGAAGCCAGAATCTCTCAGTGGGTAGTCGCGCTTGCAAACGCTTAACCAACGAGGCGTCGTATTTAACACCTCATATTAATATATTTTGTACTAAAAACAACTTCACGTGCCATGTACACGAACACTGCCATTATCATCGCAGTCCATAGCAATTGTTACCAACACAGGGTCTAGTAACAGAGACACGTGACAACAAATTTAAATATGTCACAAACATGTGTTACGCTCACCATGGCCCTTATGCTCAATTACATGGGCGACCTCGCCAGGGGTTGGCTGGGACTTGGTGAACTTGACCACCAGGGAGGCTGCCTGCCGTCCAGCAATACACGACGCGGTGGTGAGCAGGATATTGCCGCTCGGCATCATGTACGTCGCGGCGCAAATAGGTTTCTGCTGGTCGGTTTTGCTGCGAACACCGGGTTGAAATGGTATTACCGGTGTTTTTAGGTATATTCCAAGTATGTAGAAATAGTAATTTTCACGTCCTCATCCAATCCCGAAACAGACCGGTAACTAAGAGTGAGAAACGAAGAGACTCCAGAACAACATAATGGAGAGGTAAAAACTCCGAAGGTTTCTGAACAAGATAGTTCAACATTACAGCAAGTGATATTTCATCTTTCAACGCAAGTTCTGTATGTACTGATCGCTGAGTTTTGAACCCAGGATCCTCAGAGGATATATTTAATTTCGAACTACTGGGCTATCACTTCTTTCTACCAGAACTTGTATATTCTTATTTCTTCTTTGTCTACACATAAGTTCAGGGTTTATATGAACTTCCTTAAGCATGTTGTTCTGAGAAGAGACCCGTGTCCAACAGTGGAAAGATAATGGTGCCGAAAATCTTCCTCTGACTGGTATATGAGTGAGGCTTACCTGTAGACCCAGGCTCTCCAAGGATACTCCCTTTCCAGCACGGAGCGCAGTGTGGGTCTCCTGCGCCGCGGCAGACCTTCAGCATTGATGGAGCCACAGTTGGTATTGTACCTGTAATTATGAAATACATTTTATTTCCTCGTTGGCCAAGAGCCTCGATGGTCGAGTGGTTGCTAAGCTCGACTGTTGATCGAGAACGTGTCGAATTCTGGTCGGGCACCACTGGATTACCTTACTTACTAGGATTTTGTAACTCAGATTTTCTAGTAGACATTTCTAGCAGTGGCACGGAGTCTGGATTTGTGCCCGCTGTAGGGCAATAGGCTCACCGCCATTTCCATACGACGAATAAACATAATTGGGAAATCGTGAGTGTATTACAGCGTGTGTGATAGGACAGAGAGTACTTTTCAGCTTTAACATCACGGATTCACGTACACAGAACACAAAGTAATTTCTGTGTAAACAGCGAGCACAATGGAATTCTTGATCCTACTATTAGGTGAATACGAAATTCTCAATTTTGTTACGTCATAATTAATTAAGAATTTGTCAAACAGAGCACAATAAAGTATATTTAAAATTTGAAACTGACTTCTCCTCAGTCTACCTTTTGGAGGACGCAGGCGTGATGTTACGTGAGAATGCAAATAAATTGTAAATGTTTTCATTAATGCTCAATGAATTTTGTTTGTATCGGCTTATCTCACGTACGTTTTTCGGGATGGCCCGACTAGTTTCGGACCTGTACGACGTCCTTCCTCACGAACTCAAGCCGTTTGCTTCGAGATCGCGGCGGAGACAGTCTTTGGCGGGCCCTCCCGAAAAACGTACGTGAGTTAAGCCGGTACATGTTTAATCATGTGTATAAATACTCACGAAACATTTAATAGTAAAATTATGTTTATATTATTTTTCAGTGGAATTTTGCTGATCTCGGTACTGTATATTTGCATTATTTTTATATTTATAAATGCTTTTTGTTTTCCAAAAATAAATTAATAGACAACCAAACAAATGTACAAACGAAGAAATGAACCAACGACCAAAAAACAAACAAATGATTGAATAAAAAAGCCTCTTTGAATTAAATACGTATTCACCTCGGTTTCAAATTCTGGGCAGACACACAGCATACCGTCTTCGTTTTACAATTGCTGTCTTTTAACCTGGAAAATAAAATTACTATTAAACCGTGCGTGTGTGCATCATGACAGTGAAGAATGTAAAATGGCGCCTGTAGCTCTCTGCTTACCGCGTTAGGTATCTGGCGTGACGTTACAACGGTTATAATTACAACTTTCAAAACTTGTATCGTAATGTTTAAATAATAAAAATATAGAAATATGATTATGTGTACAAAGGAAAGTAAATTTATTTTTATATATATATTTTTATGACTTATGTTGTTGACCCTAATGGCCTCTACAGCTTCACTGGGTTTTAGTGGCGAGCCCAAGTGGCCTGAATTAAGGAGAGTGGGGAGGGGTAGGAGAGAGGCCCAGCACGGGCTTATTTTTATGAGTGATACGTGTCTTTTATACCAAGTCAACCTGTGGGGTAGTGGCTAGAGGAAGGAATGGGGAAAATGTACCCCTTAGCAAAAAAATTTACTAGCGGCCATTTTGCAAATCCCAATCATTCACAAAACGGCCGCTATGATAGATAAAGTTATTATATTTACTTACGTCATCTTTTCTAGTTTGTTACGATTTTTGACTTTTTCATCGTCGCACGGATAGCACGCCATGCAATAGGGCGCCCTCCCCTCTATACCGGAGCATTTTAAACCCTCGATCGATTTGTTTACATCTGCAATTACTCTATGGATTAAATGTCCGCTATTCAACAGCAGATGGCGCTGCACTACGTTATTGTAATTATGGCGAAGTAAAAAAATTTAAAAAACGTATACACATATGTATATACTTACTATTATTGTCACTAAAGAAGTCGCCTATCGACTGGCTGGAAACCCCTTGGCTTGCAGCCAAATACAGCAACCCATATGCTATGATTAAACTGTAAAAATATTTAAAGCACATGTCATATTTACAATCCTGGTAAATTATAATAGACAGAATTCAAGCAATCATTAAAGACCCCTCGCTCGTTCCCACTATTGCAATGCTTATTAAACAAGCCAGTGCTGCCCCCTAGGCGCCAGTGCTGCCCCCTGGGCCCCAACACGCTATAGCCGCAAACCGCTCGGCGAGCTGGCGGCTGAGTGCGGCGAGCGGCGCGATGCAGGCTGTGGGAGGCTGTATTATCGTATAGTTCCGGTCTCATCCACGTTGCTGCTAGAAAACCCCCCACTTAAATGCTTAGCAGATATGAACATCTGTCTAACTACGTTTGACTCATTTAAATTTCGAATGCAACATCTAAACCGTAGAGAATTAATGTAAGTGGAGTTTTTTTTGTCGATACACATTTCATTGTCTTCGCTTAACATTTTTCACTTTCCGTTCTTCTTCTAGGTGTCTTCTACAGCCTTATAAAAATTACGATCAATTCTTATATATATTAGCAGTATATTTGACTGTAATTTCAATTATATGTATCATCTTTTTTCATTCTCATAAAATTACAATTTGCACGGAATATCAATGAACTTAGTAGTCATTTTGTTCATTGACATTATGACATTGATATGTGTTTATATATTGTATAAAATAACTTTCATTTGCTATAAACTTCAGAGTGCTGTTTTGTTGTTTTTAATCAATTAAAAAAATATATATATTTTTTTAATCTGATAGAAATTCTCCAAACCTGAACATTTTTATAGCCACTCAGTGTTAGTCCTAAACAATGTTCTGACAGTTCCGGATCTGAAATAAAAAAAATCATCAAATTATCTACAAATTGCTGCGCAAGACATTCAATTGGCCATACGCATTTCTTTTAAATATATGCAGTTATCATATTGACTAAATAAATGTAATTAAATAAAAAAAAAATCATCTGTATTTTTAAAAATTCAGATGTACTATTAATATTAGAAAATTATAAAGTGATCCTGTTTTTAAAAATCTATCAAAAAATTTTTGAATAGTATTTAGTCTCTAGTACGACAGTGAAAGATTAGTGGTTTAAAACTCAGCCTGCATCCCAAATATGCTAGGTCCAAAAACTGCCACACAGATGTTTACAAAAAAATAATACCTCAACCCACTAAAAGAAATTATTACTTCATAAATACGCATTTTAAAATTACATATCACATGCTGCAACGCTTAAGGGAAACATCAGTGGACACAGACTAAAGAGTTTTCAAGAAAATCTTGGAGACGTGTGCAGTCTACCAAACCGTACTTGGCCAGCGTAGCAGACTATGGCCTTAACTCTCTTATGAGACGCGACCCGTGAACCAACAGTGGAACTATAAAATGGTTGATATTGAATTACATATAAATTGAATATCAAAAATATTTTTCTCCTGTTTCTTAATACGCCAAATTTATATTTCTAAATATATAATATATTCACTAACTGTCATGTTTGTAACATCCATAATTAGAATGTAAATAAAGAACTGCCTACCCTTTCGGGAACCACAGTCGTGATTTTACGTTTTTTTAATAAGTAATGTTTTCTTCTATTCAATTCAATATATTCGCTGGCAGGTCGCAGTAAAGACGCGAGAAGCCGTGCTCTGCGATCCCCAACCTCCCCAGAGTGGGGATTATGGACCATCACCTTTTAGGGAAGCCTATAACTAACAGAGGACTTAGAGAAACTGGGGATAATTAATATATTCGTAACACATATTGGATAAAGTTTTATCTTTCAGTTTACCAGCCGTCTGGTTACCATAACACAAGCTCTCTTGCTGCTTGCTGCGGGATAATATTAAGTTTGCGTGGAGATGTCCCAAGATATTATTTTATTATTATCTTCTTGCTCTCCTTCTCTGTCCAAACTGTAACTGTACCAGATCTCACACTGCTCTGTTCGTGAGATATTCTTACAATTTGATACAATCAATGATTGATATTATGAGATTCCTTATATTAATAAAATTCGACTGAGAATGACTTATGTGAAAATCTCTCGAAGGAGTGCAATATCCAGGAGTGGACTTATGTGATGATGGTGAAGAAAGATTTTACTTTGTTTATCTGTAGAAGAAGTACATTAGTTGTGTAAAGACGATATAGCACTGCCTATCCCATGAGGAGCTTACCCTGAAGATATAATAATCCTTTAATAAGAGCACAATAAATATTATTAACTCATACTTAAACCTATTATTTACATTCTATTAAAATATTTGTATCACGTTAGATAACATAACATCACGCCTGTATTTCCTCTAAAGACAAGCAGAGGAATGTAGTACTCCCAGTTTTTACCTGATATGTTACACATTCCATGGAATAAGGGGTGAGCCTATTGACTTACACCGGGCACAAATCTGGACTCGGTGCTACTACTGGTTATTTTAATTTAGAAATATCTAATAACACTGCTCGGTCCGAGGATAAAGACCAGGACCTCTCGCTGCTCTGCCGCAATTAAAACCATTACACTACAGATGCGATAAATATTCATATTATATTAAATAAACGATTAATCACTGTATCTAGATGTAAATTTACATATAGTTGTAATGACCAAAACCAGTTATGTGTAAGGAAAATTGTTGCAATACACTATGTTTAATTATGATATAACATTTAAGTCTCATTGTCATCAATCCCTCTATCGTCATATTTTTTGAGCTGGCTCTCAAAACGTGAAAGTTTAAGGCCGTAAACCAAGGTCTTAATGAGGTCTTTTAACCTAATTCACATATCAATTAATTCCAATAATAAAATTAATTTATTTTAAATTAAATTTATTAATTTAATAAATAAATGATATTGGCCATAAATAACGGTATGTTTTTATACGGTCGATTGAAACAAATGGATCTAAAATGGCGGCGTTATATAGACCTCTCGCTCACATTATTGCTGCCTGCTCATTCATGTGTTTCAATGAAAAATATAATTTAGATTTGCCTTTCTTGCGTTGTCTATATACACTTAATTATACAAAGAACGGAATAAAACGTCATAAACGTTACTGTATAGTAACAGTAAATATTTCATTTCTCCTTTTCATTGTAATTTTTAAACCAATTCTTTTAATCATAGACAAAGAATATTCCCAGAAAACATTAAAAAAACAAAGCGGTAAATACGTCGTTTAGTAATCAAGTACACAATTTACATTTTCTATTATTTATAATATATTTTCCTCATTTATATATTCTTTCCATTCGCCCCATGGTACCTGTGGTACATAAAACACTATGTATATTAAAACGCTTTAACTCGCTATGAAAATAAAAATATCGATAAACATTTTTGGTGACTTTATTTTTAATTCATTTCTTTAATGCTTCGGTTTTATAGTCATGTTCAAAATCTACTTAAGTCAAATTAATCCAAATATTTCGCATATATTAAATATCTGCATATGTTTTTTACTTCTTTAGTCATTGTTAAAAAAATCTATTTTTAGTAGCCTGCATGCATTTGAAAATTCTACCTGTGTATACAAAATAGAAAATAAAACCGTTCTAGTAATTTCATCTTGTAAAGACTACAAACTCGCAGACTTAAGCACCTATAATAATACAATAACTATTAGAGTTTATTAAATAATATACTTACCAAAACATGTAATATTAAAAAATAAAACTTATGTGATATTGACATAAGGCTCAATTTTCGATTACAATTCAATAGCAAATAAAAATTGATCACAATTTAATAAATAAGTTAATTTTCACTACTTACCTAAACAACTACTCCTTTTTGACAAATCAACATGAAAATAAACTTTTGAAAACACCAATCACTCCAAAATAAAAGCTAATACCATTTTACAATTAAACACAGGTGCGTTCTACCAACATTACAATATGACTAAAGTTTCGCCCAACCCGTTTTCCTTGTCGACTTCGCGCGGCAAATTTCTTGACGTCTCATAATTATAGATAATAAAAAATGCCCCGCTAACGACAACATACAAAGATAGTAAGCTTGTTATTATAACCTTTAACTGTTTAAATACCTATATCGTATAACACAAATTGTAGTTATGTTTAAATCATAAACGCTTTTATATTGATTGTTCAGATTTTCATATTCAAATTCAAATTCAAATTCAAATTGTTTTATTCATTATAAGGTATATACATACACTCAATGAAGGTCATGTCTAG
>DWJK01000669.1:0-20548 GCA_018248815.1 Croniades pieria auraria
CAAAGTACCTAGGATTTGAAAATATGCCTATGCTAAGGCACGTCGCAAGAAATGAGTAACGCAAAAGAAAACATCGGAACACAGGTTATAATTTCGAAAAGTATTGTGATTAAAACTATCGTAGCGCACGCCACAGGCCGGGTAACGTCCGCAGATGAGTGCTGCACAACAGCGACACCGCGTATTGTGCTCTTTATTATCGCCGGCTGATTACACTTCTATCTCTACTAAATGTCTAGCTTTGTTCGTTCCCTCCTCAGCCGTTAATGAAAATGTTTTTATGACTAATTTAACTGTAACAGCACCGTTTTTTTTATTTATTCTTTAATGGTCTTATTACAGTCGTTACCGCACGCTTGATTAGAAAATTAAATGATAAATCATGTGACAATAGATGTGGGACATGTTTTTCAAAGGAGTGGGCAGAGGAGTTTAGTACTCCCAATTTACACCAATTATGTGATATATTAACCCTATTCAAAAACATTGACTTAAATCGATCTGGTGAACACTGGATTAAAATCGATTTTAAACTCAAAGGTTAGAAATATAAGTAGCGTTAAAGTGCAGTTTGAAATGACACATTTGTTATTTCTTATTTGACAATTAATTAAATATAATATATTTGCTTCCTTAGGTCCTTTATATGAACAGAATAATAGGAGCACTGCTGCTTAGCGATAAAGATAAGTACAACCATACATTTCCGCTGACGAAGCCTAGACAGCGAGTTCTGTAAATGATGGATGTATCCTCGTAATACTATTGTCGCACCAGTTATGGTATCATATCACTTTTACATAAAAACTGTGCTTATTTTGCGTTATTTGTCCCATCGGTCCATCATGGTGGCGTTACTGAAGCCCTTCAAGCCCTGTAAGCGCTTCAACGACCTTAAAGTTTTGGACGTTATGTTTAACATATATAATATCACCCTTGTATTTTCTCTGAGGAATAGAGTATAGATGTACAGAGGAATAGAGTATAGAAGAAATTTTAGTTACAAAAACCGAGTAACACTTTACTCGGCCTGGAGATCGAACCCAGAATCTGTGGCCAGTAGTCGTTCTTGCAACCACTAGACGAACGAGACAGACAATGCTTAAACAGGAATATTTAAACACTACATATTGTTTTGGCTATCCCGAAAAACCATAGATAAGTAAGGCTGGTACATGTACATATATATGATTGTTTTGTTTAGACAAAAGTCCGCAGCGCACAACATTGAGTCGATACGCTAATGATAACCGAACTGTAATTTGCTGTCTCTTGTCGAGTTTCGCAGAGTAATCAAATTAATCGCAACTGAAATGATTTCACTGTTTCAAATATTTTAATTGACAAACAGAAATTTTGCCAGTAAAATAGTATTTTAATTGTGCTTGCATTTGCCGGATGTTAATCCAATGAATAAATATCACATCTGAACAGCATCGAAAAGCATTTTCGACTTATAGCCGCGTCAGTCGCCCGTCGTACTATTTTGACTGCAATATATAGTTGCTACAATATCCATATAAACAAAAGATATATAAATTTGTATATTTAAATCCCCAAAGGGATAGCCAGAGGAGTGTATTACACTCCCACGTTTCACCAGTTACGTTTAAGTCCCATGGAATAGGTGGTGAGGCTGTCGCCATACACCGGGCATTGATCCAGACTCCGAGTCACTACTAGAAATTCTAAATTAGAAAATTCCCATAGTACTTGACCCGGGATATGAACCCAGGAGTTCCCGTTCGGTAGTCGCGCTTGCAACCACTCGACCAACGAGGCAGTCAATAATAATTAAGTATTATGAAATATTGCCAAGTAATACAGGGGAAAATAATTTTATTACGAATACCTCAACACGTTTGTCTGTAAGTTACGTTCCAGACCAGTTTTGTGTGAAAAATGTCCGTACATTCAAAGTTTATTTCAAGTCACTCCGTAATTTCTCCGAACAATACAATATTTCTTATATGAGATAATCATAAAAATGTAAAATAGTAATCAACGTAACTTTACGCCTGTAAGCTCCACAGGATTAGGTACAGGGGTGTAGTACGCTTCTACGTTTTACCAGTTACTTTTAACTCCCACAATGAAATTGATGGTAGACCCTATTGCCTAGGTGATAATCACGTCGAAGAAAACTAAATTTATAAGACAACTTACCCAGTACTATCGTATTTAAAATACAATACATGGAAAAGAATTTTTCCTGGTTATTTTATTACGATTTCATCATCACGCAAGCACCGTTACCGGTATAGGTAGAGAGCACAGATTTTATTATGTTAATTCTTTTACAACTGAACCTTGAAAAAATAACGCTAAAATAATTCAATGTGTGTCATTACCTACTTAAAGGAGTAATCACTGTGGTTAACTCGTTTTTAACTTTACATAACAAAGAAAATACTGCGACGAACGCAGCGCCAACTTAAAACTTAAAGTAAAACCTCAATCACTAACTTTACTTCAAAGGAACAATTAAATTTATTGAAATGAATAGACTTACGCCAGCGCTGTCTTAAAATATTTTCAAGTTTTACTGTATAAATTAAAGTTTAAATATGTAAGGCGTAAATGTATAACTTATAGGGACACAAATATAATTAAATCGCTTTAATGTAACTCAGGTACTATTGAATTTTTCTAATTTAGAATTTCTAGTAGTGACTCGGAGGCTGGATCTGTGCCCGGTGACATAAACATAACTGGTGAAACATGGGAACGTACTACACTCCTCTGCCTACCTCTTCACGGATTACAGGCGTGATGCAACATAATATAACTGTATTTAACGCAATCGTCAACTCAAGTTTTTCCTTTACAGCTATACAACTGATATTATTGATAGATAACAAAATAAAATATAACATGAACTGAATTATTCTATTTTGTATAGATAGTAGTCAATAGGATCCAAGGATTGAAACGATTGCGGTTTCAAAACATGAACTAAATGTAAATCTTATGGTTTTTAACAAGTCTACAATTAGATGCCACCTATTTCACTTCATATCATTTGTGCTAACCCTTTGCGGTCGGAAGGCGACTCCTTGTCGCCACGGAGTTTCGCGCGACAGGTTGGATGGCGAGTGATACGCGCCAGTCGGTGTTTATATTAAATTACATAAACAAACGATAGGAACACAGCATTGGTTCTTAGAAACGTTCCTTAACTGTTTATACTATTTCCCATGAAGTATCAAATGACACATCTTAACAAAATTGGTAAAAGGTTCTTCTAAGACTGTAGCCGCCGCCGATCGCAAAGGGTTAAATAAAGACCAATTGTGTTCTTGGTAAGAGGTTTGGAAGTTATAGACGGATTGACAAAAACAAACATAACTAATATTTAGAATCTTACTAAAGTCTATCAATTTACGAACGTTAATATCCTCTCTTCTCCCTTCACTACTAAAGTGACGTTTCGTGTGTAGGTCAGCAGTGCCATATTCTGTTAGTGGGTAATTAGTAACGAAAATATTCTTTAGATTTTCCAGTAGAAATCTTATATTATATGTCGTAAAATTTTAGATTTTTATCACAAATTTTTTTTTTTTTTCATATTTATTATACATTAAGAATAATCACACAACTATATGAAGAAAAAGAGAATAAGTCTGATACTCAAACTACTCGTATATCATTTCCGGTTATTCAAAACTTTCGCCCAAGTTAAGAATAGAAATGGCGCATTACTCGTATATTTTTCAAATCATAGAACTTTAATGCATGAACTTTGAAATACTTTAAATTCAATATTATGCTGGAATACCTAGTCCGTTCGCAAAAAAAATTCAAAGGAGCCACTATTTCATGAAAATTGTCTAACTAAGAATTGTTAACAGTGGCGAACTTTATTTCGTTGAACGTAGGTACAGAAGAAGAGAAGTAGGTAGTTACAATAAGGAAATTTGAATAGAAATGGTCTCGCGGTCCACCGTGTAGGGGTCCAGGGGGGAGAGCGGAGAACGGCGAGCGGAGAACGGAGAACGAAGAGCGAGTGAATGTGCGCCGCGGAAGGACAGCCGCGCTACTTGCACAGTTTCCGTTAGTCACATTTTCGCAACAAGGTATTCACATTTCGGGGAATGGAAAGTTGGCGCTATCGTGTTTAAAATAGAATGTCAGGCACATCTAACTTTGTGATGCAAAGTGGACACGTCACCAAGACTTAGACGTAGACATGTTTAGAGGCAGTACCGCCGTCTGCATTACATTACGCCAAATTTAGCGCGAGGTCGGTACAGTTTAACGTTTAACCTCACTGTTGGATATTCTAAGTAATTTTTAAGTTTTAATTAACATTCTTAAATAATGAATGCAGTACTAACCAAGTGATTAATTCGAAATTGTTAATGGTCATTGACAGGCGACTGCGGCTACTGTCGGATCATGACGATGGGAATCATGACAAGCCGCTGACATTTGAGTATAAACAACATTCTTTTTTATTTTATTGTCCGTTAAATCAAATCTACTGTCAAAAATATACTATTTTACATACATATAGTGTATTAGTAGGAGCTTTTAACAACACTAAATCAAAAAAACTTAAAGTAACAAAAAAAGTTAAACAGAAAATTACTGCACCCAAAAAATCAGAAATGCAATGAGCTCCTTGTGCGCAATAAATATAATAAAAATTAGTACGACATAAATTTGCACATTTTATTAGTCCTTTGAGGACAATATTCTCGATTTACTACAAATGAGACTTAAATCCAGTGGGTAGGTTCAATACGTAGCTGTCCGGGCACGGAGTGAAAATTTTTCATTCAGTCTGTCTCCACACGTCCCGAACTCGTTCGGCGGGAGCGTATAAGTAAGAGTAAGTGTGCAAATTGATTTATTGAAGTTAAGCGGGTTTGCGAGTTGCGCCTGAGTATTCACAGGCCTTTGCGTTACAAAGATAAAGTGAAAATAAAAAAAGAAACTTCACAAACAGAAATCCCCTTGTCGCGAGATTTACGAGCCGACGCACCTCCGGCGCAAATAAGTTATATGTAAATTTTACGTTCTGTTGACACGTACCGCTTAAATATATTTACCTTGTAAACAACGTAACAAAGTAACAAAGTTCCTTTCGAACATTAATAGACACTATAAACAAAATCGTGACACAATGAACTGACTCACAAAGAAATAGGTTAATGATAACAAAGTTAAAACGAACTAGTGCATTAGCGATCAATTTTCTACTAATACAATATACGGAAGTTTTAGTAAACTAACAATTTAGTTTATGAAATCTGGCTCAATAGATGCCGTATAAAGGTGAGCCGTAAGTAATAATTATGAAAAGTCACGCGAACTGTGTTTCAGATATCGAATTTATAGACAAAACACGTATTTAACCGTTGTATATGCATTTGATTTACTGATAGCCCTGACCTGTTTACAGCGAATCCTGGGATACACTACAGACCTGTTTTAATTACAAACTAAAACAGAATGTTCGACAAACGGCTTAACGCCAGCTGCTCTACAGCATTGTTAAAATAAAAAAAAAATTTCATCGGCCCATTTATCATTTCATTGGTGGGATATGGGTCTCCGCTCATATTGAGAGAATTAAGTCCATAGTCTGCAACGCTGGCCAAGTGCGGGTCGGCAGACTTCACACACCTTAGAATTTTTTTTATAAATTCCAAGGTGTGCAGTTTTGCTGACGATGTTTTCCTTCACCGTTAGCAAGTGATATTTAAATTTAAAACGCACATTTGTAAAGAGGTACGCGCCATGGATTTGAACCCAGCACCCTCGGAGTGAGAGGCTGAATTGTTAATCACTAGGCTATCACTCACATTGTTAAAATACATACCAATATTTATAAGTCAACAATATACATACATCAAGATGACTCGTAAAGGACGTCCCTAACCTATAAGTCCAAATTAAGTTATAGATAGAACAAAAAGAAATAAAAAAATGACTTATTTGAACCTTAAACCCCTTAAGCCAGGTATAACAAAAGTACATTATTTGCTTAAAGAAGATACAATCAATTGTTGCGAGCCGCCTACATATACGCTATAATCAAACGCACAGACTGTCCACGATGTGCCATACACTCTAATAATAGTGGTCAGTACGGCTTAACTTGACAGATAGCCCATGATATGCCAGTAATTCCTCTTTAATTTCACTGCAACGTTACTTCTGTTATTATGTATGATATTTTATAACCACTTCGAATCAATATTCATTCTTTTTCATTTACATATGTAGATACTTTTATAAAATGCATAAAAGCGATTTTTAAAATAATCGTTTTGATTTTGACCATTAATGAGATATTTACTCGTATAAGCTGTCCATTAAAAAATGGTTAAGTTTTAAGCTTTTCGTACTCATTGCATTATTAGGCTGATATAGTCACTTATACATATGTATATATTATAATTGATAAAAAAATCACATTAGGTCTCCGTAAAGTTAAGTAACGGCCAGCGCGGTCAAATCTCAAATGGATGACTGCGAGTGGCAAATTTTGTGCAAGTGTTTCCAAACATCGGCGGACATTTTAAGCACTCGGTCCTGTTACCTTCAGATAAGAGTCGTTAAGCCTCGTCGAAGACTTTAAATGTCGCTCATTACATTGTACTTTTGCCCTTATTGTCTTAAACCTCACCTAGGGGACTAAGCTCCAAGCATGGAACGGAAAAATAGATGTATCCAGCCAGTTTGAAATCTTACAACGGTAGCTAGTAAAATATAAAAATTGATAGTATCGACAGTTACGTCAAATTTTAAAGCCGCGTAAGCTACAGAACTAAATCACTTCGTAAAATACTGGAACAAGTGAGCCCAGTTCTTAAGTCCGGTAAAAAAGTTATGGGGTAGGCGAAGTGGCTTTCTTTTATATTGAACAAATGTGGTGTTCTACCGTGTCTGGTGCAGAATCGGTATGAACTTTTTTATATTTAGCATGGTAAACAGACAGATCGCCAACAGGATAATGATGAGTGGTCTAACTTTTACAATAGCGTAGAGTAACCATCGCGTTGTTTGATTTGGCGAAATTTTTACACTTCGATACTGTTTGACGACTTTTTTACTTTACACCGCTTTTGGTTAACTTGAAATATCGTCAACTTGTACTTTTAATAGTTATAATATAATATAATATAAAAATGTGCGTTTTAAGTTTAAATATCACTTGCTATTGTATTTGTGCCCGGTGCATGGCAATAGGCTCACCACCTATTCCATAGTGTGACGTAAACGTAACTGGTGAAACGTGGGAGTGTTCTACAATCCTCTGTCTACCTCTTCGGGGATAACAAGCGTGATGTTACCTTTTGTTACGTTACGTAAATAACAACAAAGCTTCATTTTCATGTAGTTTAATTATTATTAACTTTTGAACTTTTTCTGAATATTGAGAAAAAGAAAGTCTGAAAACAATAATTAAATAAAGCTAAGAAGATATTCCTGCATCTAGCGGTATCGTGACTACTAAATTTCACCTGCATAACAAACGGTGTGTTTGTAACGGTTTTACGTAAACTGCGACAAACTATAAATTTTAAATTTGCATTTTCATTTATGATGGTTCTCTTTCGCTTGTTAAATTTATCCTCTTACGAATATACCTGGTTTACTGCAGAAAAAATGCAATATCTTCAATATTGCTTAATATTGATAAGGTTTTTAACATTACTGAGATGTACGATAACCTTTAAATGTTTCCTGGCTTACTGCAGAAAAAATGCAATATCTTCAATATTGCTTAATATTGATTAAGTTTTATAACACTACTGAGATGTGCGATAACCTTTAAATGTTTCCTGGCTTACTGCAGAAAAAATTAAATATCTCCAATATTGCTTAATATTGAAGTTTTTTAACACTACTGAGATGTACGATAACCTTTAAATGTTTTCTGGCTTACTGCAGAAAAAATGCAATATCTTCAATATTGCTTAAGTTTTTTAACACTACTGAGATGTGCGATAACCTTTACATTTTCTCATTATTATTAGATATTATTTGGATACTTTGTGAATTTATAACAGTCGTTTGTAATGAATCGTACTGCAGAATTCATTGTATATACATTGTATTTTATACCAATTGTTATCATGTTCCATTGTCTTTAAACAGTTCTAGCTATTGGTACAATTCATGCATTGAGGATTTTAGTAGTGTTTACGAAATTATATTTCACATCCACATTCCAATTACATTTTAATAATTAAATACAATTTTGTGTTATAATAACTTTATTATCAGATTATTTCTATCTTTGGCTAAACGTAGGGGTAACTCCACTACCTGGAAGAACAAGCCTCTGCTTACCCTTCCGGGAAGATACAGGTGTGAAGTTACATTGAGATAGATAAACTAGAGCAAGAAATAATTTAAATTACTTTTAATTACTTTTAAATTTTATTTAAAAAAAATATAAAAATCTAAATTGCTTTAATTGAGTGTACGCGAACTTTTTTTATTATTATTGTACCATAACGCAAAGTCCCTTACAGGGTAGGTAGAGAGCACTAAACGCCAAATATCTGTAATCTGACAAAAACTAAATAATCTAATAATACACAAAACAAAAATAAAGCCACATTTATACAACATTTATGTGATAATTAGAAAATTCATAGTAATAAATGAAAGATTCCTCCTGTTTTAATTTATAGCTCTTATATCATATTTTAACTGGTGAAACGTGGGGTGTACTACACTCTTCTGCCTACCCCTTCGGCAATTAATGTTGTAATTTACACCTTTGAATTATCATTTTTAACATGCTGAAGTTACTTTCACAAGTACAAGTGCAATGAAATCTTTGAATTTAATTTAGGCCTCCTTAAAGATGTCCGAAATGTCGAAAAATTAACACATCTGTCAAGAACTCATTCCAACACAATAACTTATTATCATCGTCAACATGGATGATGAAGCCAGGAGTTAGACAGTGAAACTGCAATATTTACAAAAAAAATCCTCGAAATATAGTTTGGTTTGACTAATAAAATACATAAAAATACATTATTTTTCATATACGTTAATAATAAATAAAATATTATACTTTCAAACAAATGGATAAAATACGTTACTTTTAAAATACATTACTAATGAATAAAATACATTACTTTTAATCACGACGGCCAGGTGATGAAGCCGAAGAGAGAAACATGTAACACGTCGATGACTATTTCTAAGTCCTTTAAGATTTATTCAGTTGGGTTGCTTTTATAACTCCAATTTCATTTTTATTTTCATTTTTATTTTATGTGGTCGAAAACACAAACGCTGACAGTTCAGGTTCCACTTCGGTAACGTGGGTTCGCGATGATTACAGAAGGTAGATACAGGGAGTCTTCAATGGTTTTTAGAAAACTCCTCAAATTTGGGCGCATTAGATTTGTTACGGAGAATCCATTAGTGCAAGATTATATAACAGAGCGTAATTGACAAAAACGTTTCGTTCCAAAGAAAACATTTATGGTTTTTTAACTATAGAAAAAAACATTATTTAAATATTATTTGGAATTCAAATTACTCAATATTATTTTATTTACAAATGTACAAAAACGGAGCATTTTTTAATTGATTTTTTTATTGTAGTTATATTACAATAAAAAAATTTCAATTAAAAAATCTAAAATCAAATACGATTTTCTAGCAATATGAACTAAACAATTATCTTTAACCATGAATATTTTTATCATGAGAGATAGGATGTCTCACAACTGATTAGTAATTAAAATTGTATTTAATCCAAGAATAATTATGAGTTAATTTACACACAATTACTTATTAATAATTAAGCTTTTTAAGTCTTGATAATAATTCTAAAAATTCGATATTATTCCTATGTCAAAATAGAGTAAGTAAAATGTTATCCTATGACCTATATATTCTATCCTATATGTCCAATCTACATCCTATATATGTATTATGTGTAAGATTCAATCCGAATATAGAAAACAACTAAAATCGCGAATATATATAAATATATGCAAAATAATATATAATAGGTTTATTCAATAATAAAACTAAGATCTATTAACATTTTAAGTTAATCTTTATGTAGCCTTTCAGGAAAATCTTGAATAGAAATGTTGTTATGTGTTTCGCTTTAGTTTCAAACCTCGCACATTGTCATATGCTATAGGTACCTATAAATTAATTCTCCCAGTCCCTTAATAGAAGTTCCTTTAAATACGTACAAATGTAGTAAAAAATGAAAGTATTCCCACAGATTTGATGGAGTTTAAAAAAGGGCTTACCGTTAAACTCTACTTGAACTCCAACTTTGAGACGATGATCGTCTTAAGTCGTGTTATTTTTGTAACTTCAACACTTAATCTGTTATTGTTACCTAAGAATTAAATATTCCTTATTTTATTACATTCGGATTTCAATATTGTTAATGGTTGCAGGCGCCAGGAGGGTTGAGACTCAGCTATCTCGACCAAATAGGTCAGATACTGTCTGATTGGGAAGTCCAAAGTCTCCTCAACATGATTGGATATATGAAGAAGGTGATGATTGTAAAGAAGCAGATCAGGTCTATGAGTCTGTCAGGTGTAGTTGCGTATTGTTGGCTTTTTATAACTCGACATTTTTAGTAGTGGCTCGGAGTTTGGATTTGTGCCCGGTTTCACTCTCCCACTATTCCATGGTGGGAGGTATGTATGTATAACGTTACAGGTGAATCGTAGGACGGTACTAAACTATTCTAGCCTTTCTTTGAGAATATACAAGCGTGATTTTATTATGTTTTGTTGTAATACTTTTTTCATTATTATATTATATTATGTGGGACGCAGTGGGTGTTATCCAGCAATCAGTGCAACTGTAACGAAACACGCTGTAATATAACGTTCTTAAGGAGTTTTCATGTCATAAAGAGTGATGAGGTGACCTCCTGGTAAACGAGTACTGTCATAAATAATTGCATTGCATTCCCAAAGTATATGGATGATGGTTTCCTCAGATGAATTGAGATATAACCCGTACTGTTGCGGTCTACGTTTAACACCCGTGAAGAGAGACGTTTCGGCGAGGCGGGGATAAGTGAGATGTAAATAGCTGTTTGAGTATTTTTTTCACGTGCATGTATAAATAGTTATATTTTATTTATAAAAGTTTTTTTTTTTTTTTTTTAACCGACCCTTTAACATTCCACTGTTGGAATATGGGTCTCCTCTCATGTTGGAATATGGGTCTCCTCTCATTTTATAAAAGTTATCTATATCGAATTATAATTTCATTGTAAGTTTATCATATTGAACTCTGTGCACCAAAAGATAACGACGAACCAGATACAAATGTCCAATCTAGCATCGATGCATCCGTTTAAAGTTTTATTGAAAGAATAAATAATGGTAACAAAAGTGAAAAAGCCCGAATGAAGTTTAAGTGGAAATTAATGAAGATTATAAAATTCACGGTCATTGAGCTCCGCATTCGGGTGAACCTTTGACTCGAACTTGCTTGTTGCGCCAAATTGAGAGAAATAATAGCACTCATTTGTTTGGTTTAAACGTTTAAATTTCTCGCTTTGTAATTGCCTCTAGACAATCAGAACGTTTTAGAAATTAATTGGTGTTGTTTGTTACCGTTATGGAAGAGACTGGCTATACTCACTTGCGTCCCTTGTGATCCGTGTACACGATGTGGTTTCTCGCGGCGGGGATCTGTTTGTTTCTTCCGAGGGAGTGCGAGTCCATTTTTAGATCTGCGCTTATAGTGTGTCGGCTCTAGAGTCGAGAATCCATGGAGGTGCAAGTGCAGCTGCACACCGCTGAAGTCGGCTCGCTTTCTGAGCTCCGAACACTTGCAAACTGTCTGTACGCTTAGCGACCGCTTCTGTAGAATTATGCAGGCGCCGCTCGCCCGGCCACGTTTAACAACTTCGGATGGCCGGCTTGTTAAAGCTCACTGCTCCCCCGACATTGTATACACAGTTTCGACTTCTTAGCTGCGAAAGTTTAACCCTCTGTTGATTTTGTTCATTACAATCGTTCTACTCGTTAGCCCCGGTATTATTTTTGAACTATTTGCACTGCTTCAAAACAGTTTGGAGGTGCATTTAAAACCGAACGTTTTATGTCTTATGACAACAAACTGCACAGTTTTTTGGATTATAGTTTTAGAGTACTACTCGTAGCGTATTAAAATTATTCTTGGAAGTAAATTATTTATCTCATTAGCAATAATATTAATTTAAATGCATATGACCAATGTGATATTATTACAATAAATCGATTTAAAACTAATTTAATTAATAAGACTGATACTAGAGCAATACAATAGAGTGTATACACAGCAAGAACGGTACGATATCCGCTACAATTATAAAAGTCATCGAAGTGGGGCATATATGTAAAAAAATATTGTACCCATTAGAAATATATAAAAATATATTATTTACCGTCTCAGAGTAGGCGGAGCTAAGAATTGAGGCGGGCTTATTTGGAATCGACAAGGAGGTGGAGTAGAGGTCGTTGTTTATCAATAGCTACCCTATACATAAGAAATACGTGTCTCGTAATCTCCTACAAGCGTAAATGATCATCAAATAAATCACAGAAACCGGAACGCAGCGTGAGATTCTAATTGTTTAAATTGTCTAATAAATACGATACTTATTGCGCGAACATTCCAAACATTTAAATATTTTGCAAACGTTAAAATGCTTTCTCATTTCATAAATTATATTTCGCAAGACAGTGTACAAATGGGCTTTAATTAACTAGGGAATGTCGGCGTAACGGCAAATATGCCTGGATCGCGCGGCCGCCCCGCGCGGCGCCGGCTACGCTAACTACGATTTACATTCACTCTCGTTTATTTATTATGCGATACAGTATCACAATTGCCTTTAATTTAAAGACGCTATAAATTTTATTACTCTCACCAATTTCTTTTAGCAAACATAATAAATACACTTTTTGTAACGTGCCTAACTAATTTTAGTATTTATATTATAAGTGATTAGTATATTAAAGACTTTAATAGCTCCTTTCGACTGCTTATTACAATTTTAATATAATAGCACATTTTAAGTTTTTTATACTCACTAATAACTGTGTCTTCATTTTCAATGAAACGAAAAATCTTCAAAACAAAATCAATTCACAAAAACAAAAAGAAACAATCGACGACCTAAACTCGCGATGCTTTATTTGGAAAATACCAGTTTTACATTGCAAGGAAATAAATTCGTAGCCCGAAAAGGCTCTACGATCGCGCACGAAATAAGTTAGGGACGCGGCGAAGATACGAGTAAAAGGTTGTCTACTCGTTTTCAAGGCTCGCAGCCGACTGAGAGCACCGTACTCTTTACTCTACAATTATCCTGTCCAACGATATTTGCCATTCAAATATGAACCTTGTGTTATACCCAATTGAATAACAATTCCTTTAAAGCTGACGAAAGGAGATACGAATGATCATGTAGAGAGTGTAAGGCGAACACGTTAAGAAAATCTAATTCTTCCTACGCGAACATAATGACGGCTTTAGGACTGAAGGATGATGTTAAGTTTCCAACTTTTCTTTGATGACGAGTTGCTATACTGGTAGACTTTATGTTTGAGTCTTTAAGGTTCATTTTCGTGCTGGTGTTTGTTCTAGGAAGGCGGTCGTACAGCTCAAGGGGTGGTGCGTAAATCGCGCGCATGCGTCTATCTTTTGAAAATTTTCTCAAAGTGTAAACTTGTATGTGGTTAAATGAATTTTCGATAGATTTGTAATTTGTAACGAAAAGTTTGAGAAACACGTAGTCAGAAAGGAATTCAGGAACACACAGACAGGACAATATTTCACACGTATACAGACGTAACTAACTGACTTTGAGGCTTGTATATAAAAACATTAATCATGTTGTAACTTCTGCGAACGACAAAACTTTAACATTACAAGAAATAAAAGAAATATCAAATAAATAAAGGAAAATTATTCTAATAAATTTATACAAAATACACATAATTTTAAAAATAATTGTAATATAAAATTCCTCAAATTACGAAAAATAGCAATATGTTATATTAAACTAGTTATAAATACTGTACAGACTCAATGTCAGAAACATTAGAAAAACTAAATAAAATAGAACGAAATAGTATTGTATTCATTAATAGATCTTAAAATTACTAACAAGTAATATTAAAAAAACATGAAAATGTAACTACATATATATATATCATACAGTATGGTTAAAAAAACGTTCGATTTTACAAGAGGTTTTATTATTTTATTAATAAATCGAACGCTACATTTTAGAGAATTCGATAGAGTTTGAAAGCGCGTACCCGCGACGCAGCTTCTCGGCGATGTAACTTTCAATATGAGCTTTGTTACCGCTTTGTGCCGCCATTTCTTGTGTCACTGCATTGAATATATCGGCTGGTTTCCTTTGTGCACGGAATATTGCTCGTCTTTTGTCGAAATGAACGTTACCTCGCCGCGAGTTGTTTCAGCGAGGAATTTCGCGATTGCAAAGTAATATTTCCCTTTAAGAATTTCGATGGGCTCCTTTCATGTTGGCGATGACTTTAGACCAGATCATATTGCGTTCGGAGTTATTGTACTAAATGTCGTCTTCAGTTGTTCTATGTTTATGACGTTGATATTAATAAGATGGAGCTCCAATAGCACGCCATTGTGCTCGATCTTCAGCTCTTCGTATCCAACCATTACCAGCCACTTTGCGTATATCGTCAGTCCACCTGGCTGAAGGACATCCTTCGTTACGTTCGCCAAGATGTAAACTCCACTCCAGAACACGTCTCACCAAAGGTTATCGGTTCTACGACATTGTCACTTGCAATACTAATACTCACGATAATATATTTTGCTACATATAACCATTTCAGTCCTCACGAGTAGCATCGCGTTTGTAAATTTGAAAACAACTTAACTAATACTAACTGCACTTGAACTAACTGTAGTAATGTATGCTAACTTTATAATAGACTTAGTAACTACTGATACTAACTTCTTGCTTTTAGATATCCATGATGCAACGGCCATTTAAGACCGCTGCCTGGTCAAATCCAGCTATTTTTTATGAAAAATATTATTTACCGCGTCGTGGTCCAGCAGTGATTGAAATTTAATTGTAATACATTAAATTTTAGATAGACTTATTAAAAGTGTTAACGTGTACTAAATTTTATGTATACACACATATCTTACCGCCAAGTTCCTTACAGGCTAGGCAAAGAGCACCACGTGCCAAAAATATCTTGCCTTTGAGACCCGCTTTGCTTCTTCCACATCTATCACTCTCATTATACATATACGCTGTTTCGAAAACTCTTAACTTTCTTCGTATATAAAGTGTTATATTTTATTCAATATAATTGTAACATACATAAAAGTTTTAGGTTTCTCCGTTCCTTCTCCTTCTCTATATAAACTTTAGCTGTGTCAAATCTCAGTCTTCCCTGCGCGCAATTTTAAGACAAAAATTTATCTTCAGATTTTAATAATATAATTACTTAAATATTTCGTAATTGGAGGCTGTATAACGAGATGTTTAGATCAATTTAGATAATCGTGTGGTAATCGCCTTTGTCGCGATAATTGCATTGGGTTTGCCGTTTCAAGTCTAATAGTCTTCTGTTCACCAATTAGGAGTGGATTAGCGACGGTGAGGCTGGACGCTGTCCTCTAATACACTCTTGAGATTGCTTGTTATTTCAAATCGCATGAAGCGTTTCATTTACTGCAACATTAACTGTATTTATTATAACGATTACAAAGATATCCAGTGTACATTAATGTCAATTGTTAGAATATTTTAATATGAGAAGGGTATGGTAAAATATATTTCTTTAACAAGCAATTCCATAGAGCTGCAGTCACAAAAGTATACATTTTTAAATGCTCCTGTGTTCCATATAATGTTATTTTCCAACAGACTCAAAGCGAGACGTAGCTGATATATAATTAAAATTATAAATTTATTTGATAAACTTCCGGTAGTTTTTTTTTTTAAACATTTATATCCTTTGATTTTATTAAAGTAACATACTGGAGAATGTTCTGACATTTCTGCCAATAAAGTCCCATCGTAATTCGCGCCCAAGGAACATAATTATGAATTCCCAGTACACACACACGGGGTAACAACTTGATAAAAACACATAGTATGCGGCACGCGTTACTTCGTTACACTACAATGGGGACGGCTGTGACATACCTAGCTAAGATCGGTCAACATGATCATCCAGCTAATTCCATCCATCAGCCCTTAGAAATCCACTGCTAATCATGGAGTACCCCTAATCGGTCCCACTCCAACCGGTTCTGAACCATTTATCCACCTGCGTCTAGCTATCTTCTTAAAGTCGTTAAACCAGTATACCAGATGGGTTCAGCTAATTTAAAATGAAAAATTAACCATTTAAAAACTTATAGTTTAGACATTAATTTACTCGTACACACAATAGATGTCATCTATAGCATTAGCGGTTAAACTATTTGAAACAGATTTGTTATTTATCTAGCTTCTGAGTCCGTGCTGCTCTAGCACTGGTTTTGAGGCACACAAGCAATTAACCAGTAAAGAAATATTTCAAACCCCATCCGATGTGTCTAACAAGTTTTAAGTCTCATTATTTAACTTAATTTATTTTAATGAAATAGACAATTTAATATTTACTAGGATTTTATAATTAAACGTGCTGCAATATAATTAACAACAATTAATTTAACCTAAAAATTATTTTAAAAAATATTTTTCATTACAGTTTTTTACACCTATTAACTATTAAATATTATTAAAAACGTTTTATTAGAAATCATGGGCTCTACTACCCAATACGGGCTAATATCCAGAAGTGGACTGAGACAGCCTGATGATGAATCAATTTTAATTTTTTTCAAATTATTTAAAATGTTTGTTCACTGATCGACACAGCCGTGTGTATCGCGTGGCGCTGCGCTCAACCAACTACTAATTAACGGCGGATTACCGAACAGACCGTCCACGGCTATTTACTGTTTACAACTGAATCGAAGACGGCGCTAATAATGTGTCGACCGTTGCCATTCGCCTCAACGAGATAGTTTCGAACAAGGTTTGTACGGCAGGGTTTAACTGATAACTTTTTTATAAGAATAGTGATATGTACTTAAGCATATACATATTTAGTTATGTAAACCTTTCTAATTTGTGTTAAAATACGTTGTTTCGAAAAATATTTAAGCAATTTATATATTCACGATTTAAACGTTTTCAATTTAAAAAAAAATAAAGAAAAAACTGCTTTGTACCATTAAATTTTTTAATAATAGGATCTTTATATAAGAAAGCAGTAAACAAACATCAAAACTATCAGAGCGTAAATAGTAAATCAAGTTAATATTCCGCCTGCTGTGGCAGCTGGCCGCGAGGAACAGAAAGAGCGAGTCCTCAGGGTCTCGCGCCTGCTTTTCAATTTCCCTTTCGAAATCATTCGCGTTAATCGAATACGACCGCCGGCGGGTCTGTACGTTCATTCATTCATGAGACTTATGTCGTAACGCGCCAAACACACGGCTGCTACATAGCACGAGTATCTATCGATATTTGAAAAAATCGATTTTAAAAATTCGTATGAAAACAATCGTTTTTTAATCGGTTGTAATAATATTAATTTGAATAATTATTGAAGACACCAATTTCAAATTTGTTACACACCTGCTAGTGAAACGAATTAAAAAAAAATTATTAAAAAATAATACGCCACTCACACAACGGAATCGAAATGTAATTTAAACATTTCTATTCCTTGGACGTATTCAAAATTTTTCAGCACGTTACATATCTAATAGCAATATTATTATAACTATCGTTTGTCTTCTATCCAACAACAGTGTAAGTACAGAAAATAGTAGGTCCACTTGAGTATTCCGCGCACTACAGTAGCTGGCCGCAAATAACTGAAAGAGCAAGTCCTCAGGGCATTGCTTTAGCTTTTCAATTTCCCTTTCGGAATTATTCGTGCTAATTGAATACGACCGCCGACCGGGCGATCACGATCATTCATTCATGAGCCGCAAGTGGCAACACTCACTCACTTACGAGCTCTCTTACTATTTGTTACAATTATTCATGCCGTCCCTAACAACACACTAACTTCGATTTCTAAGGATCGCCTTTTTATGATTATACACCTATTTGTATAATGTCCTTACTGTTGTTTAAATTTACCAAGAATAAACATCTTAGAGGCAAAGTGGCGCTGTGCCTAACGAATGAATTAAATTCCTCGATGTAATTTCAAAGGCTATATAAAGAAAGCATTTTTTTCAGATTTTCAGTTCATTAACGAACGGAAAACGCGGATATATAAAGGGTATTGTTTAAGAGCGAAATGCAGGCCGCCCCGACACAGCGCGAGGCGCGAGTATTGTCGCGGCATTAATGAGCTCGGCGGGGGTACCCGCGGAAAAGGAAAATTAAACTCCTGGGTTTCAGATAACGCGCCGTTATCATTAGTATGAAGTTCCAATTGTGTATTGTTACCAGCAGTATTGTGTATTCGTATCGAAATGAGCTTAGTGTAAGAAACGGATAAAAGTATTCAAAAACAATTAGGAGAGAACGTCCTGAAGATATTACGAGGTCGGTTATTTGAAATATTATATTAAAATGTAATAATTATAAATTCAGATATTTTTGTGATATTGTTAAATGTAAGAGACAATGTGGTCATTATATTTACAAGCAAATCAATTTGGATTAAAAAAATTTGCAATTTAAAAAATTTTTATTGATGAAAAATACTATTCTTAATTGCTTAACATAATGGAGAAGGGTGTTTTTTGTAAGTTTACTCTTCATAAACGAAGATTAAGTAACGATAGTGCAAAAAAGATTTAAAAAGAGCAAAATACTAAACGCCGAAGCGCAGCGCGAAGGCGCGAATATTGTGACAGTGAGAGAATTACCTTTTCCTTGCACTCGTTTTATTTTTTGGTTGAATTATTTTCACATTATCATTTAGCTCATCCCTGTGTAATATCTTGTGCTCTCCAGCATTGATAACAATGACTATCTTAGATATTAAAAAAGTCATCTATCTATCTAAAACCATGAGCTTAATTGATGGCCTATAAGTTACTCCGTAAAATTCTAGAAGTTTCCACCTGTTAGCGCTATTGTGAACGATTGATTTTCTACTTATTTCAAATCGCATAAGCAAAATATACGTAAACTATGGAATTGTAAGGTACATTTTTTAAATACTAAATATTTTAAATCTACTTTGGTACCCCATTAATATAGCAAATTTAGTTCTATTCAACAGCTGACACAATTTGTCGCCATTAGCATCAGCGGACCGTTGCAGGACGCCACTGGACGCGTCCGCACTTTGTACCTCTAAATTAACATTTAAAATAACGTGTAAATAAAATCTAAGTGCTGTTACAATAAAACAAGAACATAGGAACCTGGTTTTAGTATAGCGTTAGTTATACAACAAAACTTAGTATGTTTTAACTTAGTGAAAGGTAGTTTAGTTAAGAAGTACAATACAAAAAATAGAGTACACAGAGAAGTGTATTACGCTCCCGATTCACCAGATATGTCCCACCATCAAATAGAGAGTGAGGCTATTAGGCCAAAACATTGATAAGACAACTTAGTTAAAAGCTAGAATAAGAATAGGAAATAAACATCTTTTATCGAATATGGACTAGAATATCGAATAAAAGTCTGCCTCGTTGGTCGAGTGGTTGCAAGCGCGACTACCGATCGGGAGGTCCTGGGTTCAAATCCTGGGTCGGGTACTATTGGATTTTTCTAATTTAAAATTTCTAATAGTTGCTCGGAGTGTGAGTGATGGTAATAGGCTCACCGCATATTCCATGGGTCGTAAAACATGTCTGGTGAAACGTGCGAGTGTACTACACTGCTGTGTCTATCCCTTCGGGGATTACAGTCGTGATATCACGTGATATTTAAACGCTAGAATAAGCAAAAGAATAGATAAATATTTTATCGAATATGGTTCAATACTGAGGCTTCAGTGTCAAGCAGTAACGAACTCAAGACAGCGGGACAGCCGCGGAAAAGGAAAATTAAACGACTAGAATTATTTTTCTCTTCTATTAACGCGTAACCGTCACAAAAACTCGTCCCACTGTTTTTTTTAGCCATAAGCCGTTTGTATATAAATATTTTATGCAAAAGGCCGGGTTTCAGAAAAAGCGCGTAAGGATACCCCGTCTGGCTGATGTCTGGCTACCCCGCAAGGAACCTGACGCGAATATATAACCTGTCTTGCAACAACACCACGCCCTTTACACGGCAGGTAAAGAAAAATCTATTGAACGGTAATACTGTGCACTTGTGGCCGCCCCAAATTTAGTTGCTCTCGCACATGCGATTTTAATAAGAATTCATGATAACATTGGCTTTTAAAAATATGTGCAGATAACAATTTACTATATGTGACACTATTTACTATATGTGTTAACGATTTACTATATGCGTTTAAATATAATTGCTATTGTATTTGTGCCCGGTGCATGGCAATAGGCTCACCACCTATTCCATAGTGGGACGTAAACGTAACTGGTG